>RJWM01004430.1:0-100944 GCA_004363535.1 Dasyprocta punctata | reverse complement strand
CCAGACATATAATAATAAGGGTATCAGAAATACAGCACAAAAACAAAATACTAAAAGCTGTCAGAGAAAAGAAACAGATCACCTATGAAGGAAAGCCTATCAGAATCATGGCAGACTTCTCAACACAAACCTTTAAGTTAAGAAGAGCTTGGAGTGAAGTATTTCAAATCCTGAAAGAAAACAACTTTCAACCCAGATTGGTGTACCCTGCAAAACTATCCTTAAAAATTGATGGAGAAAGAAGATACTCTCATGACAAAGAAAAACTGAAGAAATTTCTGGCCACCAAACCAACACTACAAAGAGTACTGAAAGACATTCTAGAAAGAGACAAAGACAGCTACAATCTTAAGAACAACAACAAAAGGAAACCACTAAGCAGGGCAAATAATTAAACAGAAAAAGTAGAAAACCAACAACAGAAAGGTATCATGACAGGGATGAGCCAGTACATATCAGTTATATCAATCAATGTAAATGGTCTCAACTCACCAATAAAAAGAAACAGACTAGCAGAGTGGGTTAAGAAACAAAACCCAACAATATGCTATGTACAAGAAACACATTTCACTTCAAAGGAAATTCACAGACTAAAAATCAAAGGCTGGAAAACAATATTCCATGCAACAGGAACCCAGAAAAAAGCAGGCATAGCTATTATGTTTGCAGACAATATGAACTTCAAACCAAAAATGATCAAAAGAGATAAAGAAGGTCACTACATACTTGTTAGGGGAAAACTTCAAGAGGAAGAGATTACAATCATAAATGTATATGCATCAAATATGGGAGCACCCAACTATGTAAGACAATTCTTAATAGACATGAAAAACCAAATCAACAATAATACAGTTATAACAGGAGACCTTAACACCCCACTGTCACAGGGAGACAGATCAACCAAACAAAAACTCAGCAAAGAAATAACAGAACTGGATCAAACTTGTGAACAAATGGACCTAGTAGATGTATACCGAGTGTTCCATCCATCAACATCAGAATACACATTCTTATCAGCTGCACATGGGTCATTCTCTAAAATAGATCACATACTGGTCCACAAAACATGCTTAAGTAAATGCAAAGGAACTGAAATAATTCCATGCACATTATCTGACCATAGCGCAGTAAAATTGGAAATGAATGACAAAAAAACCTACAATAACCACATAAACACATGGAAATTAAATAATACTCTCCTAAATAACCAATGGGTCACAGAAGAAGTTAAAGAAGAAATTAAACAATACCTACAATTGAATGAAAATGCAAATACAAATTACCGGAACCTGTGGGATACAATGAAAGCAGTCCTCAGAGGGAAATTTATAGCACTAAACTCTCACATCAGAAAAATGGAAAGAACACACATAAATAACCTAATGCTGCACCTCAAACTTCTAGAAGAAGAGAGTAAGTCAAGTCCAAAGCCCAAAGAAAGGAGGAAATTATTAAGATTAGAGCAGAAATTAATGCAATTAAAACTAAGAAAACAATACAAAGAATTAATGAATCGAAGAGTTGGTTCTTTGAAAGAGTAAATAAAATTGATAAACCCCTAGCCAACCTTATCAAAAAGAGGAAAGAAAAAACTCAGATTCATGCAATAAGAAATGAAAAGGGTAAAATCACTACAGACACTGTGGAAATACAGAAGATCATCAATATCTACTTCAAAAACCTTTACTCACGTTGATTTGATAACACAGAAGAAATGGACAGATTCCTAGAAACCTATGAATTACCATAGCAGAATCAAGAAGATGTAAAGCTAGCCAGGCGTGGTGGTGCACGCCTTTAATCCCAGCACTCAGGAGGCTGAGGTAGGTGGAGCATTGTGAGTTCAAGGTCCGCTCAGGCTACAAAGCAAGTGCAACGCTGGCCTGAGCTACATAGTGCGACCCTGCCTCAAAAAACTAGGGCTGGGAGTTTGGCTCAGTGGCTTAACCACCTGTCTGGTAGGTGTGAGGCCATGAGTTCAATCCCCGGTGCCACAAAAAAAAAAAAAAAAAAAAAAAAAAAAAAAAAAAAAAAAAAAAAAAAAGTAAAGCTGCTGAATAACCCAATTTCAGCTAATGAAATTGAAAATGTAATTAGGACCCTATCAACAAAGAAAAGCCTGGGCCCTGATGGATTCACTGCTGAATTCTACAAGAAATTTAGGGAAGATTTAATGCTAACACTCCTCAAACTCTTCAAGGAAATTGAAAGGAAAGTAAGTCTCCCTAACTCATTCCTGGAAACAAGTATTACCCTAACACCAAAACCAGAGAAAGACCCAACCAAGAAAGAAAATTACAGGCCAATCTCCCTCATGAACATAGATGCAAAAATCCTCAGTAAATTACTGGCAAACAGAATACAGCAAGTTATCAGAAAGATTATATACCATGATCAAGTGGGATTCATCCCAGGAATGCAGGGATGATTCAACATACACAAATCAATAAATGTAATACACCATATCAACAGAGTCAAGGACAAGAACCACATGATCATCTCAATAGATGCAGAAAAAGCTTTTGACAAAATCCAGCACCCATTCATGATAAAAACCCTACAGAATATCAGAATAGATGGTCTCTACCTCAACCTGATAAAAGCTATATATCATAAACCAACACCCAACATCTTACTAAATGGACAAAAACTGAAAACTTTCAACCTAAAATCAGGAACAAGACAAGGATTCCATTATCACCACTCCTATTCAATATAGTTCTGGAAATATTAGCCAGAGCAATTAGACAAGAGAAAGAATTAAAGGGAATAAGGATAGGAAAGGAAGAAGTGAAATTATCATTATTTGCAGATGATATGATACTCTACATAGAAGACCCCCAAAAATCCATTAGAAGACTTCTAGAAATAATAACCAAATTCAGTAATGTTGCTGGATATAAGGTCAACACTCAAAAATCAATAGCATTCCTGTATACAAACAACAAAGTCACTGATAGAGAAATAAGAGAAACCGCACCCTTCACTATAACATCCAAAAAAATGAAGTACTTAGGAATCAATTTAACAAAGGAAGTAAAAGATCTATACAGTGAAAATTACATTAATCTAAAGAAGGAAATCAAAGAAGATTTCAGAAAATGGAAAGATATTCCCTGTTCATGGATAGGAAGAATGAACATCATGAAAATAGCCATTCTCCCAAAATTATTATACGGATTTAATGCAATCCCAATCAAAATATCACTTGCCTACCTCACAGAGCTAGAGAAATCACTCCTGAAATTCACCTGGAACCAGAAAAGACCTAGAATAGCAAAGGCAATTCTGGGCAACAAAGGGAAGGCAGGAGGCATCACAATCCCCCACTTGAAACTATACTACAAAGCTACTGTGATAAAATCAGCATGGTACTGGAATCAAAACAGACCTGAAGATCAATGGAATAGATTAGAAGATACAGTCACAACTACAAACATACTTAGCCACCTCATCTTTGGCAAAGGGGCCAAACACGTACACTGGAAGAAAGATAGCCTCTTTAACAAATGGTGCTGGAAAAACTGGCTTCCTATATGCCATACACTAAAACTAGATCCATGCCTATCACCACGTACTAAAATAAAATTAAAATGGATCAAAGATCTGAATATTAAAACAGAGACACTAAACTTACTAGAAGACAGAGTAGGTAAAAATCTTGATAACATAGGAGTAGGCAGAGAGTTCATGAACAAAAATCAAATTACACGGGAAACACTTTCCAGAATCAACAACTGGGATCTCATCTTACTAAAAAGTTTTTGCATGTCAAAGGAAATCTCCAACAGAGTGAAAAGAAAACCCACGAATTGGGAAAATACCTTAGCCAATTGTCCATCAGACAAAGGACTTCTATCTAAAATGTATAAAGAATTAAAAGAAATCAGGCCCCTAAAATTCAAGGGCCCAATCCAAAAATGGGCATCTGAGATGAATACACACTTCTCAGAGAGAGAAATACAAATGGCAAATAAATATATGAAAAAATGTTCAACATCAATGGTCATTTGGGAAATGCAAATTAAAATACTGAGATTCCATCTCACTCCAGAAAGAATGGCCAAGATTAAAAAACCAACCAACAACAAATGCTGGAGAGGCTGTGGGAAAAAAGGAACTCTTCTCCACTGTTGGTGGGAGTGTAGACTGGTGCAACCACTGTGGAAGTCAGTGTGGAGATTCCTCAAGAAGCTAGGTTTAGAGATCCCATTCAACCCAGCTATCCCTCTTCTGCGCATTTTGCCAGAAGAATTGAAAACATCATACCACAGTGATATTTGTGTACCCATGTTTATAGCAACCCAATTTGTAATAGCCAGATCTTGGAAACAATTCAAGTGCCCATCAATCAAAGACTGGATAAAAAAGGTGTGGTAGACATCAAGAGAGAACTGATCCGCCTTCCGGGGGCCTGGGCCCTGCACAGACCCCCAGCGGAGAACCAGAATGGGCCCGATAGGGCCCCAACCCACTGGGCCCCGCGTGGCGCCAGCTCACATCAAGAGAGAACTGATCCGCCTTCTGGGGGACTGGGCACTGCACGGATCCCGGAGGAGTACCAGAATGGGCCCAATCGGGCCCCAAACCGCTGGGCCTGTGCGGTGCTGGCCTGCGGGCTTGGAATCAAGGACATCATCCATATCATCCCCCCACCCACCCCCCGGGTAAACAGCCTGCTGGCTCTGAGGTCTGGGTAAATTGATAGCAACTAAGTAACATTGAACAACTAAAGGCTAGTATTTTTTCGTAGATTTTGCAGGTCTCTGATCGGCACCCTGGGCATCTCTTTGGAAGATGACAGTAGGCAATGTGGCAAATACAGGGGACTCTCTTCTGTCTTGTCTTCGAGGACCAATATGGTTCTCACCATTTTGCTTTACTCTGATCATTATTATTTTTCTTTTTTTTCCTGTATTTTATATTGTTTTTATTAATTTTATTCTGTTTTGTTTTTGGTTCAATTCTACTACACCTGTTGGAATGGTCAGCTAATCTGAAGATAACAAGATATACTATAGTAGCTATTGTACTCACATTATCGATCTTCGAAGTTCTGTACCAGTTCTGCTGCTTTGTTTTGATTGACTTTATTCTGTTATGTTCTGTTGTATTTTACTATCTTTAAAATTAAAAAAAAAAAGATGTGGTATTTTTATACAATGGAGTACTACTCAGCTATTAAGAAGGATTGCATTGAGACTTTTATGAGTAAATGGACACGACTTGAGACCATACTCATAAGTGAGATAAATCAAACCCACATGTGTGAATACGGTGTTGTCTCCCTAGTATAAAAAACGGAAAGGGTGTGTATGATACAAAATCTATAATAAATACTATGTAAGGGTAAAAAGCAGCTCAAAGAGCAAAAGTAATTGGGAAGGGAAAAGGCAGAAAGAGGGAAGGGAAAAGGAAAAGATATAAATCTGTATATATGTATATGTAAGATAACTAAAATGAACATACTGCTGAATGTATTAGTTATTGAGAAAGAACAGTTAATACTCATGTGATTAGATCAATTTTACATGTCTATATCTGTTAATGTAAACAACCATTTTGAAGATAATGATACACAATATTGCAACCATTGTCAAGTTTCCGTCATTCTGTTTTGTAAACCTATAATGTTACTGTTGAGCATTTACTCTAGTCATTTGTTTGTCTCTTTTGCTTTTTGTCTTTGTCATATGTGTCTTTTTTCTCTTAAATAAAAAATAATAACATAAAATAAAATACCAATAATGGTTACTCAGTGTATATTCAATCAAATTTATAGAGTTAATATAAATATATACATATGCCTACAAATTTTAAAATAAAAATGACTAATAAGCATGGACAATGTTGAAATTGCCTCCTCTTGTGAAAATTTGTATAATTTTCATAATTTGATACAGTGATAAGTAGCTTCAATCAGGCTTCCCTTCCATCCTTTTATTCCTACTAAATTAGAAAATCCAATTCATAATTACAGACCGCTGAAATTTTTATTCAGTCTTAGCTGTTTCTGATAGTTTTTTAGAACTTCTCTAAGGAAGAAGTGAGGATGTTTATATATGGGAGGAGGAGGGAAATAGATGCACAAACAGGGTTGACTGTGACAGAGACGAAGGAGTCACTAAACCCTGGTTGCTCCTTTTCCTTGCACATAGCTAGACTATGCTTCCTAACTTCTCTTTATCAGCAAGAGAATGCGTTCCACTTCACCATCCATTAGGTCCATGAAACCTCCCATAGGTGAATACGTCCCCCAAAGTAAGCCTGTCCATCACAGAGTAATGATGGTGAAATATGAGGTTACATTTCTACAAAACTAAATTCAGACATAATAAGAGAGAACTTATTTTTTTGTTTAGCAATGTTTAAATTTAAATTTTGTTTAACAATGTTTTTGCAACTTCCACATACTTCCAAAAAAAAAAAAATCAAAGATATGAACAGGAGTTTGAGACCTTATTTACACACACTGATACTCCTGCAAAACTGATATAAAGCAGAATAGAGCGTCATCTAGGTCAGTCTGTATACCCTACAAGAGACTCACTTACTAAGGTATTAATAGGACCTTGTTGTTTAGTTTTCTGGCATAGGCTTCATTGGCATAGTTGTGTGGAGACCCCAAATTACTCTTTTTAATGTTTTCTGCCTTTTATTTTGTGTTTGCTCTAAGCATCTTTCCAGAAATGGAGCAGCAGGTACATATAAACTTCATGCAGAAGACTGAGGGCCCATACCCTCAGATGGACACCGCAGCACTGTCTGAGTCACTTTCCTCACTCTTGAGACACAATATGAGACACAGCTCGAGAGGAGGGAGTTTTATCCTGGTTCATGGTGTTGAGAGGGTATGGTCTTTAGTGGGCTGGCTCCACAGCAGGAATGGGGATGACGGAAGGGGCCTGGCAGAGAACTGCTGCCCACACCACGGCAGGCAGGAAGCAGAGAGAGAAAGAGGAACCAGAAGGGGAGATGCATCCCTCCAGCTCAGGCCTCCACCTCTTCTGCCCAGGCCCCATCTCCACTGATGAGTGCAGTGTCCCCATGAGCCAATCTCCTTCCAAAAGGCCCACTTCTTAACAGGTGAAATTTTGGAGGATATTCTAAACATGACCAAATGAGGACTAGTGTACACATGACTGTTAATTAAATCACATATTCTTGGCTGAAACATTTTAGTGAAACATAATTTTTAAGAGCCTAGACTACAAAGCCAGACTCACCAGGTGTGATTGCCAATTTTGTCATTTACATTGCCCTTTCTTTACCTTTTGTAACTTTTTCAGTAAGTTAAAGCTAATTTTACAGCTTACCTCCTAGAGACAGTGGGAAGATTAAATGAGAACATTTATGTAAATAGCTTAAAATAGTGCCTAGAACATAGTAGAATTAATAATAAAGAACGTTATACACTCTGAATCTCTCTTAGTAAAAGAGAAATTCCCACATGGGCAAGAAATAATATTGTGTGCCCATTACCGTGTCTGAAAGAGTCAACTGTTTAAAACCAGGTTGCAAAGGTATGACTTGAAATATGTGGCTTCCAGAAGCATCTGGTTTGGCCAGGACAGACCTGTGACTGGATTGCTGTTCTGGTTCACACCAACTGACACACTGTCTGAAGATCTAGTTCCAGAAAACCTGAGCGGCTTTGGAGCAGGACAGGTCTGTCTGCAATACCGTCTGCACCACTTACAATGTCACCTTGAGCACGTTTACTAACCTCGCTGTGCTTCAGTCTCCTCGTCTGCACATCTGCAAATTACACCCCACACAGACCCACCCTGCCCCATTCATAACACGTATTCCCCATCACCACCAACCCGGCTCAGGAAGTTGTAGTCAATTCCTTTCCTGTCTGTTTTAAATTTGTGTGTTCATTTGCTTGTTTAGCCAAAAATATGCCTTGATAGTCCAACAGAGGATGGGTAAAACTGAGTAATGATGTTAGAAAAGGAGAATTTACACTAAAGACAAATGGCATGAAATCCTAGCTCTGCTTCTGAATAGCTGTGTGACCTAAGGTATGATACTCCATCTCCCTATGTGTCAGTTTCATGACCTGTAGAATGGTAATTAGAGTTGTATCTACCTTTTAGAGTTGTGGTGAGGACATGTTAATACTTAGTATTTGGCAGGGTGTGAGGCACTTCACATAATATTGGCTATCATCACTATTACTGTCTTCCTGTTCCTCCCAGCCTTCCTATTCTTCATCATCTTTCAGTCCAGTGATACATACACCAATACAGTTGTTAATGATGCCAAATAGATTTGGGTACAAAAATTGGAAATAACATTACTTCTATGGAAATAACTACAATCTTCTATTTTTGCTGTTCAAGCTTCACTGAGCACATGATGGATTCGCCATGCTATTGTCTGCTCTTGCTCAAGTTTCCCCTGTGCCCAGGCCTCCCTATGCTTCTTTGACCTAGTGGAGTGCAGACCAGCTGGAGGGGACAGAATGGAATTCATGTCATGCTTGTTAGCCAAGCACTTTTTAAATAAAACTTAAAGTAATACTGTGAAGTGCTAATACACATTGGGAGTTGCTTCAAGATTCTGGCAAATAAAAGTTATTCTAATTATGCATTCTTTTAGAAACCCAAGTTGATACATTTTGAAATATATACTACCCAGTCACAGAGACATCAGCTCAAGAAGTAATAACTTTCCCAAACTTATATTTTGTGTCAAGGTAAAAGTGATTCATTCACACAGATGAATAAGTATCTTTTGCCTACGACTGTCAGGAGAATGAGCAAATTGAACTGTCTACTGGTTGCTTCACCATGAAAAATAACATAAATCCATGTGTTTGCACACTGTGGTTTCAGTCCAAACAAAAATGTGAAAATTAGGAAACAAAGCCTTGGTTCCCCCCACTCTTAGGAATTTGAAAGGAAAAGAAGGTTGGTGCAAAGAGACAGTTTACCAAGTAGAGAAAATACACAGATTTGTGAAATGATTTGCAGGGGGGAAATGATTTATAATGCACCAAAAGTTTTCTTTATTTTATTTCAAGTAGTTGGTGGAAGCAAAGTTACCTGAGATAGTGCTCAGGGGATATCCTCTTCTACAACAGTAGAGTTGGCTACAGAAGTAAAGCAAAGAGACTAGACAATAAACTTTCAGCATAGTTGATCTTTTCAACTAGCTTTTCATCAAAAAGTTATATGCCTGGAAACTGATTAGGAGCAAGAACCTTAGAACTTTATAGAAAAGCTAGTGTATACCAAAAAAAGTCATTTTCTTTAATAAATGATTTATGATAATATAAAAATGCCTAATGTTGCTGACAACTACAAATCTAATTCCTGGCATAAATAATGCTTATATCTTGTACATTTTACCTTTTTAAAATTAGAAAATTATGTTTAGTTTTAAAATGATAATGCTCAGTTTCTCTCACTAATTTCTCACTGTGATTTCTATTCATGTTTAAATTTCTAATTTGACATTACCAAAGACTTACAATGTTAATGTTACTAACACCTCATAGTGAAGCCATAATTACAATGAAAAAATTAAAGAATATATTGAGATTCTTTAATATCTTGAGATCTTTAAAAGTGTACTCACTAAATCATGTTGACTACTATTATCTCCAAAAATGGCTTTTGGCAACAGATAAAGAGATAAACATAAAATGTCTGTGTACATCTTGCTATAGCTATTGCATATCATTTGGTTAATTCTCCACTTGTGGAAAAGCTGACACTTTATAGTATAGTAATATAAATTTTCCACACCGAAATGGATAGTGTTATCACAGCAATGCTGTGAATTAGCTATTATTCAAAATGAGAATGAACTTCAAAATATATTTCATGGCATGTATAAAAAAACTTACTGGGTTTTTAAAATGCTTTTTAAAAGATCTTAACTGACCTTTTAGAAAATCAATATAAGAGAGTAAAGAATTGACGTATTTCAAGATTTTTTTAATTTTAGTTTTACTAGTTCCTCAATATGGCTTAACTTTGCTTTTGTTTTTTTCTCTAATTGCTCCAAAATTATGCTGATCCACTCTTTAGTGGGAATACTTCCCATACCCCTGATGCCTCCCTTTCTTAACTGCACACTTGAACCATGGAGTCAGGTACCTCACAACGCAGGAGTGAGGAGGAAAAAGGCCATGACCGAGTTAGGGAAAAAGAAAATTGTCTCCATCTTGTACTTGCTTCTTTAGCCTTGAATGGAAGCAGGAAAAGACACTGAATAGAACATTTACTTTTTCAGGTGATTTGCCACACAACAGCATATACAGAAACTTTTTGCTTTGATGCTTATTATTTTTATCTGACATGCGTGCCTAACCAATAATTGACATTCACTTAGCTGGAACTGACCACTGAAAAATAATGCAAAGTAATACTGCTGGAATAAGGGAAGGAGCAAGAACACAATCTGTTTCAGTTTTAAAATTTTAATTTAAATAAAACATCCATAAAATTTCCAATAACTTAGGTATTCAAAAGCTTTTGAAACATTGACAAATGCTAGATCTTGACTTTAATCTTTTATCCAAAATCCAAGGATAGAAATCAGTGGGAAACATTTTTGCAGAAGTCATACATTTGGTGATGGTGTATGGAGTTAAGAATTAATAGCCCTAAATATCTGTGATTCTGCATACAAAAGTTCAACCAACTGCAGATTAAAAATAATTAGAAAAAAAGAATTATGAATATATTGAACATGTACAGACTTTTTATCTGTCAGAATGTATTCACCTCAAAATATAGCATAACTATTTACATAATGTTTATATCATTTTAGTTATTATAAGCAATCTAGAAATGATTTGAAGTGTACACAAGAACATGCGTAGGTTATATGCAAATACATGTCACTTTATGTAAGCATCCATGAGTCTTAGAACCAGTTTACCTCAGATATCAAGGACAAGCAGTTCAAATTACTCTCCAGAAATCTAGCTTTCTTTCAGTTAGTTAAAAATGATGATGACTTGTGATCTAAGTTTCCAAGGAAGAACCGAAGAATTTACCTACGTCTTTGAAATCAATCAAAATTAAAAATCCTATTTGCATTAATGTTATCAGTACTTATAAAAAGAAAAGAACACTAAAGCTTCCTAAATTATTTCATTAAAAGCATATATTCTCACAAGAGCAGTCCTCAACCTATTAAATTATATACTAAACTTCTCCTTTTTATTGTCCCATTTCTAAGGTAACAATTGAGGTGGCCCAGGACATGTAAGAGTAATTGTCTATAATTGTAAAGTATGAAATTTTATTATATATCTTAGAAATTCTGGAAAGAATTCTAAATTCTTAAATAGCTCCAGCTATTAAATTAAATTATATACTAAACTTCTCCTTTTTATTGTCCCATTTCTAAGGTAACAATTGAGGTGGCCCAGGACATGTAAGAGTAATTGTCTATAATTGTAAAGTATGAAATTTTATTATATATCTTAGAAATTCTGGAAAGAATTCTAAATTCTTAAATAGCTCCAGCTGTTCAAATTTCAAGATTTTAATAGTAGCACATCAAACTGTTTGCTGGTGAAGAATGTGGATAGAGAGAAACCTTTGCTCATCCAGACACAAAGTAAATCATGAAACTTCAATCCTTTTAACTATTCATATGCTGAAGCTATAAATTGAGTTCTGGCTGATATTAGAGGGAGGAAGATTAATTGGCAAATTGAAGTCACATTTCTAATCTGCATCTAAATGCTAATATTAACTGCTTGCTTTTTAAGGAATAAGCTTGTGATTTTTATGTAAACATTAGGAAGGAATGTACCTTTGCATTTCCATAAGCAAAATGGTATTTCTTAAATCTTAACTCTTGGTTTAAGAAACCAACTCCAAAATGTGTTTATGAAATAAAAAAGAGCTCTATGAGAAGAGGGAGAGACACAGGGAGTGCTGTTTTCTTCTCTATCATGAATAGCAAATCAATTGACCCAAAGAGGGAAAACACTTTTTAGAACAATCTCAAATAAAACAATAGCAGATATGGAAGCTATCTTATTTTTTCCATAAGATCTACCAAATACTGTTGACACACAAAAAGGAACTATCTACAGTAGGGCTGGTAAAGTACTACCAACAGGCCAAAGTCGATCCACTGTCTCTTTGTCTGACCCATGAGCTAGGAATGGTTTTACATTAATTAACACCAATTGCTGAAAAAATTTTTTAAAAACTTTCATGGCACATGGAAATGATGTGAAACTTGAATGCCTATGCCCAATAACAATTTTATCAGAATAGAGCCATGCTTATTCATTTACATTTGTATATGGTTGTTTTTGAATTATAATGGGAGAATTAAGAAGTTGCAACACAGATCATATAGCACACAAAGCCTAAAATAATTCCTACCTGGATTTATGAAATAATATCAGGAAATGAACGTGTATCTGCCAATTCCTGCTCTAGGGAATCCCTAGAGTAAATCCTTCCAGGCATTTCTAAATCCAAGGCTCACTTCTTCAGGTATCCTTCCTTACTTCCAAGGGAAGCCAGGGCTTTAAACCATAATGTTTCTCTATAAGGAAGTCCGTTCCTTGTCAAACTGCCTCAAAATTAGCATATGACTGCCCCCAAAACAGAATGGTAGTGTTCTTTGTGTACAATTAGCACGTGGACTTTGCCTTAGTCTGCTCCGGCTGCTATAATAAAATGCCATAGAGCCGATGACATAAATGACAGAAATCTATTTTTTCACTGATCTGGAACTGGGAAGTCCATCTCAAGGCGCTAGCCAATTCAGGTTTTAGTCAGAGCTCTTATTCTGGCTTGGAGATAGGCATCTTTTTGCTGTATCCTCACATGGAAGAGACAGAAAGCACAGTTATCTTTTCTTCTTCTTATATGAACACCAGTTCAATCAAATCAGAGCTCCATCTTCGATGCACTCATTTACCCTTTATCAGTTTCTTACCAACCCTATCTCCAAGTATAGTCACACTGGGGATTGGGCTTGAGTATATAAATTTTGGAGGAATACAACTCATTCTGTGGCAGACTTTTCTTTTTCAGGGTCTTGTTTC
Source organism: Dasyprocta punctata (assembly GCA_004363535.1). NCBI lineage: Eukaryota > Metazoa > Chordata > Mammalia > Rodentia > Dasyproctidae > Dasyprocta > Dasyprocta punctata. Next base: position 87,905 of record RJWM01004430.1, on the reverse strand, counting down.
TATTCATGAAAAAGAAACAGAGAGGTAGAAAAAATACAATAAACTCAAACTGTTTCCAGTCTCTTAAAGCCTGCCAGGAATCTCACAGTTATGAACCCTAATCTCTAAGCATTAACTTTTTCTAGATAGCACATAGAAGGTTCACTGGCCTCCCAACTTTTCCTCCTGTTCTAAAATATAGGACCTTTTGAAGTCACTACTTTCTTCAACATGTTACCATGTGCTGTATAATTTCGGTCCAGTCCATTAAAAGTAGTAGCATCTTTCTCCGTGGGGTCTTCACTAAAGACTATATGAAAAATCAATGTAAAGTTTCACATGCTGGATGTATAGTTTTCTAAGGCTGCCATACCAAAATAATCACAAATTAGGAGTCATAAGATCATAGGAATTTATTGTTTCAAAATTCTAGATGGTAGGAATCCCAAGTCAACATGCTGTCAAGGTCGGTTCCTTTTGAGATTGTGAGACAGAATCTGTTACAGACCTCTCCTAACTTCTGGAGGTGTGTTGTCAATCTTTGGCATTTTTCAGCTTTTGAAAATATTACCCTGATTGGCAGACTGTCTTCACATGACCTTGTCCCTGTACGTGTTTCTGTGTACAAGTTCACCCTTTTTGTAGACACCAGTTTTCTTTGATTAAGGGCTTATCCCGCTCCAGTGAAACATCAACTTTATTTTAACTAATTATATCTTCAATGATCCTATTTTCAAATAATATCACATTCTTAGGTACTAGGGATTAGGATTTCAGCTTAATTGTATTTTGAGCATAGACACAATTCAATCCATAAAACTTTTACACAGGATATACCCCAAAAGCCCATCTTTTAACTCACCCTTGTAAGCCACAGATCTTTAATTGCATTCATTCCACAAGGCCACAAGAGGTTGGGATGAGAGGCCTTAGCTAAGAAGCCAGGGAGATGGGCCCCCAGCCCTGACCCCCAGGTTTCAATTCAAGCAGAGTTGATTTCGATCATTTCCTATGCCAATGGTTTACGTAACACTGAGTTTCTAATTTAGTTATCGTAATAAAATAAATAGGATATGAAGAACCAGTGTGTTGTTATACTGTTTCCCTGAGTTAATTATTAAGTATTTTATGATGAAGTCTCCAAGCGAAAATCCTGAGTTAAATAACTTCAAGTAATATCTTCACCCCAGGAATTCTCAGTCTTTGATATATAAATGTGTGTTACAGATGGAGAATAGTCTGGGGACTGAGAAAAGATTCCCAAATGTACTTGATTGTTAACCTGACTTAGGAATTATGGTACTTATTGGGGGCTAGAATTCCTTAATAAAGGATCCTTTTAGAAGTAAAATACTTTCTAGGAAAAAATTAGAAATCCATTGGAAAAAAAACATGTATGTATATCAAGTTAGTCAGAATTACTAGCAGAAATGTCTTCTGAGAAGAAAACAGTTGGGACCAAAACTCTATTTAAATATTAACATGATTTAGAAGTTTCTCCTATAATGCAGCGGTTTTATAATGTGCTAAGAATGATCATACCAGCTATAGCTTGCATGTGCATAGGTATGTACTGTAACAGTTCACGGATAGGATTGATGACACATTTAGTGTTTATAGGCACACCTTCTGAGAGAAGAACAAAGGCAATCGCAAAAATAAAAATAAATCAGGAAAGCAAAAACAAATAACATATGTATCATTAATCAGAAAACAAGACCAGAGTGAGTTTAAGGGTTGGAGATACAGAACATGTATCTGCAAATATTTTCTGGAAAAGGACCAGGTAGACAATATTTTAAGCTTTGAAGGTCATACAATCTCTCTTGTGTCTAATTCCCTCCAACACTGTAGCATGGATGCAGCCCCAGAAAAGATGTACAGGAATAAGTGACCACATTCCTATGATATCTTCTTGGAGGATACTGATGTTTAAGTTCTATGTAATTTCCATGTATCACAAATTATTCTATTTTTTATTTCATCAATCATTAAAAAACGTAAAATACCACAGTTTGCTTGTGAGATATGCAAAAATAGCCAACAGGCTGCCTTGTTCCCCTGGGTTTTAGTTTGTCAAAGTTTGACTTAGGTATTTTTTACCCTTAGTACAATGTCATCAATCACAATCCTACAGTTTTGACTTTTTTATCTCTTTTTTCTAAAAGAAGCAGAAATGGGACACATCAGTTTTTCAAAGCATAGGAAGTGAAGGTGTTTTAAATGAAAATTAAAATGATCTTTAACTTTCAAATTCTGATCAAAAGGTCAAGACATGGCCTGTGTATTCCATTTGGTCTATAATACTTCTAGTATAGATAAATGATCCCATCCATTAAACTTTAAGTGGTCAAGAGAAAAGTACTTTTTATTCCTGCTACAACAAACACCTAATAGAACCTGTTTGCTACAGCAGAGCTTTGTATGGACTTATATTTACTTCAAAAGTTTAAATCTAAAGTTTTTTTATGTTATAATCTATTTTATCTTTTTTTCCCAGGTGTTTCTTTTCCTGCCTCCAGGCTTTTAAGGAGTCATTTTACTTTAGATGATGTCTTTTAACTGTCACTGTCTCAAAATTGATAATTTCTTAGAAGGTGTGAAAATGAATGATTATGTAATAAACTTTGTACAAGAAAAATGCCTCCCATTCTTTTAACTTTTATAAACAACACGTTAAAACAAGGTGCCAGAATTTCCAGAATGAGGAGAAAAGACTAGAAAAGGATCAATTTGAGGACTGGAATCCAAGTCATATGACAATGTTCAGGCATCTCAAAATATGTCAGTAGTAGGAAAACAGTTTGAATGCTTCCTTAGAAAGTAGAAATTTATTTATCACACAATGCAGTATCTCCATTCCTCTGTATAGTAATAGTAATAGTAATAGTAATAGTAATAGTAATAGTAGTAGTAATAATAGTAATAGTAATATACAACACAAAAAACTGGCATGCAAATGTTGATAGCATTATTCATAAGAACCAAAGAAGAAAATCAATCCAAATGTTCACCAATTGCTGTAGACATTGTCACTGTAGATATCAAATTATCCAATCTTTTTGTGTGTATGGTGACTCAATTCACTTTTCTCAATTTATCATATGTCACTTCTCTTAAATCTTTGAAAGCTTCCTCCTAAGGCCAGAATACAGATTAAACTATTGAACACAATACGCGATGAAACTTTCTTTATAGGTATTATCTTTACCTATCGTCACCTACCTACATTCCATCCACATGAGAATAACAATTCCTGAATACTACACATACTTTGATAATTCCATACTTCTGTTTCTATGGACTCCTCTGTCTTAAACTTCTTTTCCCACCTTGTCTGTTTCCAGGTCAAATGAAATTGTCTCTCCTTCTGATGGTTTCCCCAAGTCTTCCCACTTTCCCAGAAGAATTCTTCTGTCATTTTATAGCCACAAATGTCTTCACTGTATTAGTTTTGCTTTCGTTCTGCTATTGTTGTTTCCTTAGCTTTGTAGCACAAATCCTACACATCCGAACTGTACAATGTGCATAAAGGGAAAATATGCTATATATGCTTAGCAAAAGTGTTTGACAAAAAATAATGGTTTGTAAATTTCTTAAATGATTTACATTCCTGAACATTACTGCCATTCTCATTAGAAATCAGCTTTATATATTTTAAATTTACTTCTTACTGTATCTTAATAGGGCATTGAATTTAGCTTGCACATGGAAGAGAGTTTGAAGAGTGTTCATTTTAAAGCTTGCTAATAAACTATCAGTAAAGACAAAGAGTAATGACTTGAGACATGTGTCAGATGTAACAGACATTCACGGTAACTCTCACAGGTAAAGACCGCAAAATTAGGTGCTATGCTTTCAAGTCATTGTTGCTTAAAATCATAAGTTTAATTGTAGGATGCAGAGGATTATAGAATCTCCTGAACTCCTTTGACTCTGTAGCTTAAGAGATTCCTTCCAGGAGAGACCAGAATTTAATTCAATTTGCTTTGAACTTGTCTTAACTAAATGCATGCTCGGTTCACTACCAAGGAATATACAAAATTTTTTTGACATCCTTGGGAATCCAGAGTGAGACTACTATTAAGAAACTGGCAAATTCAGGAGAGAGATTCACTTAAGTGTGAAATAAAATTGAATGAAATCTCTAGAGAACTCAGTTCCACTTTAGGGAGGAGCTGAAGACTTTTTTTGCTTGTGAATTTAATTGTGTAAGGCACTTGCTCATTTACTGCTGTTTGTTGTTAATGTGAATAGGAATTTCAGTGCAAAATGGAGGCAATAGATACCGATGGATAGCAGGAAGCCCTTCAAAGTTACTTGCAACACCCAGCAAGTGGCACAGAGGACTACATCATAGCTAAAGAGGGTTGTTAGCTACTTCTAATAATCTGGAGCCAATAGTTTTATCCAAGAAGTCCAGGGTATGTCTATTGCCAAACCTAAGTGCTTAATGTCTTAAGTGAACACCAACTCCTTCATTGTAACCAAGTATAAAATTGCTGGCAGAGTTTTGCTCCTAAGGGAACCTATAAAAATTCTTTGGTGTTCATGAACATATGTGACTTTATTAGAAACAGAAGACTTAGTCTAAACAATTAAACCATAAATAGATTTCTAACTAATCAGAATACCCATCATTCATATATTAATTTGTGCATATATTAGAACGAGCTGATCTCATCCATCAAACAGATAAAATGGATTCAGAGAACCTTATAATTAATTCACACTTCTATTTTGTTGTTTGTGAGAGATAAAAGAAACAAAGCCTATAAATCACTTTCCCATTGCACTTACCTAAAGGATTAATATAACCATACTTAAATATGCTGAAAAAACAAAATAGAGCCATTTTCGTTGGAAGGATGTTCTTTGGGCCTATGTGTTTATTTTCAGTACATACCCTCCACCTGACTTCCAGACACATTTTCTATATGCTTGCTAACTTGTTAATTGTTCCTTAGGACTGAATGGGAAGTGGAAAGTCAAATAAAAGGGAGAATTGTGTTGAACTTAGTACTCTATCTGGCATTCTTGTATTTAGTTAGATCTTCTTTCCTGTAAATTCCTTTACGGAAGTGAAGGATTTCTGTCATACATAGCTCTGCTCATTAGTAACACGGGACATACACTAGGAGCTCAATATATGTTTGTAGCACTGAATTAAGTATCAGCTTAATAGGATCAGTCCATGGGAAACAGCAAATACCTGCCCATTGCCCTCCAGTAAAATCTTGTTAAAAATACGCAGTAATGTGTGCATCAGCTTATGAAGGCATATTCAGTGGCCCCATGTCAGAACACTGTCTCTCCTATGGACACTAGAGTGCTATGACAGTCAGGGTCATGTTTGACAAAGACACCTCACACTAATGTCATCTCCTTACACCGTTGCAGATCCTGAGTATCTGAGTGTCAGAGGTGGGGATGCAAGGAACTGAGGGGTGCTTGTTATTTGACCCTTAGGATTATGTCAAGGGCTCAGCCTGGAAGTTTTCTGTTTAGTACCATAATCCCTTCCTTATGAAGCCAGGTTTATGTCCATGGTACTCAATGCAGCCTCATTCTTGTACTGTGCACAAAAACGGGTACTGATTGGTTCACGCCATTTAAAACTTTGGACTAAGGAGAAATAGAAAAACTTTGACATCAAAGGATTTAAGCAGTGCTGTTTGAGTCTAGACTGAAATCCAGAACACATTTTCCTCATTCCAAACACACAAAAACTCAAAAACAATGACAACAATACTACCATATAAAACCTGTTACATTTCAGGTGCTCTCTCTATATATATTACTTTATTTAGCCATAACGTAGTCAGCATAATTGGGTAGGTTCATTTTTGTAAGCATTTTATGTTGAGAAAGTTGAAACAGTGTATTTAAATAACTAGCCCAAGGGCAAACAGCTAGGAAAAGTAGTTCCAAGGTTTGAATTTAAGAAATCTATTAATATTCAATAAATTACACTGCTAATGCTCTTTATCAACTACAAAATCTGCCAAAGAACATTGCCAAGAATAAATTTTAATTTTCCATCACAAAAATTGCAGACCTTCATTTGGCTACCTAATATGACCATTCCCTTTTGGTTCTTATAGGCATTCATTCAATCAGCACATATTTATTGAACACCTACTGTTATGGCTTGAATCTAGATGCCCCCAGCCGAAGTCTCATGTGCTCATAGGTGAGACTTTCTTGAGGTGGCTGGATCTAGGGTATATGACACTGGGATTAAGCATGTGTGATTACTAAATGGGTTTAGCATAGCCCTGGGTGTGGATAATGAAGCTCCATCTTGAGTGTGGGTGACTCCAGTCAATAGGTGTATAGCCTGGATGGAATATAAAGGGAGAGAGGAAAGGCAGGCTTGCTGCTGCTGCTGCTGCTTGCTGCTTTTCCTGCCTTCTTCTCACCACATCATGGGCTATTTCTCCTCTGTGATGCCCCTCTGCCATGCCACCCTGCCTTAGAGCCAGCCAGCAATGGACTGACACCTCTACATACTGTGAGCCAAAATAAACCTTTCTTCCTCTAACTTTTGAGAATTTTGTATTCTGTCAAGGCAATGAGAAAAGTAACTAACACACCTACTGTGTACAAGTGACCATGCTTAGAGTTAGGGATATAAAGGTGGCTAAAACCAAGTTTACAATATACAGAGATGGGCAGGCTCATGTTCCAATAAGTGCTACCCAATTTGTTCAAAATTCTATAGAAGCACAAAAGACTGACTAATTGTGTCATATAATGAACAAAAATTTTACACACTGAATGATAATGTAAAATAAGAAATGTACAGACTGGTGGTTTCCTAACTACATTATGATTACGCTCAAAGTTTTTCACTGAGTAAGAGCTGCTCTTCTATTTTCATGCAGTAGGTCTGTTTAAACAAGCAAGGTTTTTTTAAGATTGAAGTTGGGGGCTTTTCCTTTCTCTCCTGGATCTCAACTGCTGTCATTTAAGCACCTTCCAAACAAAATTTAGGACATGCATGCAACATGATGGATTTGACATAAAAATAGCACATAAGAGTATAATCATTAATCTGTTCAATATTATACAGACTCCTGATGCTACTGTCAGTTGTAGGAAGTTTCAGTGACACCTTGTGCTATTTAAATGTACATCTTAAAATCTTAAGAGATAGGATCCGGCAGCCTCATGACTCTTAAAATATTTATTCCAATCAGTGATAGAAAAAAGTGGCTGCTGTGCAAGAAAGTCATAAAATTGTCCCTAGTTTAGACAAAAGACACGGTTTCATTTGCTGCTCCCTTGGCAGAGTTAGAAATTGTACATTCTTGTACACTTGACTTTCTGCCATGGTTCTTGACAGAAATACTTAACATGCTACTGGATATCAGACATCTTGCCAGACTTCCAGAAACTGAGTTAAATACTGCCGTAGTGGGGCTAACACTAAACTTGGAGCTGAGAACCAGGAAAGTCCAGGTGAACTTGGGAAAACCAGATTGTCCCACAGAGATTACAGAGCAGATTGAACACAAGATGAGGAAAAAACAAAACAAAACAAACAACCTCGAGATGAGGAACAAGCATGCATGTCAAGGGATCACAGCATACAATCTATGAGTGGCTGTCAAGGGTCTGGAACCTGCCTGATGTTGGATACAAAACTGTGCGTGTCTTCAAAGATACATTTCTCTGGGATTGATTTTTACAACAGGTTTAAGATTGTTGGGAGCCATTGAAGCTAGAAAATGACCCATACATGACCTTACCAAATTAATAAAGAGCACCTGGGTCAACCACGTGAAAAACGCTCCCACAGCCCAGCAAAACAGGAGGCTCCTAAACAAGCCAGGCCTGGGTTGCTAGGCAGAGGGGCTGAAATTGATGTCATCCTTCCCTGTATATAAATAAATCTGCAGCATTGGTTGACCAGTTCCTTTCCTCCCATCAGGAGAATAAGGGCTCCACCTGACTCCAGCTTTGTCTCTGTCTTTATTTTCTCATCCTCTCGCGGTCCTTCACCCCAAGAACCTCAGGAGCCGCATGGGTCGCTGCATAAGATGGTTTGTATTTTTCTTCTTTGGAATCTTCCACAAAAAGTAGTTGAAAGCTACTAAACTAAGAGTTTTTACTAGTGAGAAAGACATTAATATCAGATCTCAATTGTTTAGAATTCACCGTTGTACATATTTCTGCTTGGTGAACTGTATAATTAAGTGCATACATGGAGTACCTTGTTTACAAGCTTCTCCAGTACTTGTCTTTAAAAATAAAAACTAAACTCAACAGTTAACCATAGAAATATCATGAATCCCACATTTGACACCAGCCCCTCCCTGCAAAGACAACATCTGAACAATGAAATGTTATAAAAATCCTGCATTTAGGATATTAAGGGAATAGTTAACAGATATCATTACTTTCTTCTTTGTCCTTTACTTTTTATATTAATAATGAATGCTTTTTCAGTTTGAAAAGCTTGATTTTTTTTTTTTTTTTTTTTGTGCTCAGTTTGCCAGTTGACCTAAATAGGTGAGTTAGGGAAGAAAAGCTAATCCCAGACCCTGTGTTCCCAATAGTCTTTAACTCAAGAGCCAAGGGAATTTTTCTTAATTCTTTCCCTGTTCTGATATTTTAACTTGCATCTTCAGGCATTCAAGGTCTTCATGGGAAGTCATACAATTTAGCAAAAGAGCTAAGAGCTGCAGTCTTAGGCAGGCCCCACCCTTACTCCAGCTCTGCCCCTTGCAAACTACAACCCTTTGAACATCAGTTCGTCTTTTCTAAGTCACTAACTCCTGGGCAAGTGAGAGAGTATGTTTGTTTGATGCAGGGTCCACACCAAAAAATATACAGCTACCCTCCCATCAAAAAGTGCTCTCCAGGAAGCATTAACTTGTTGACACTCCCCGTGCCCTTCCTGCACCCATCTATGATCTCACAACTCTCTTCTAAAGCTGGTCAGATTTCTTCCTGTATTAGAAGTGTTTGTTTTCTTCCTCACCTTTTTAGGGGCCTCTCATATAATCCTTTATTCCAAGTTGTAAAGTATGAAAACTGCCAATCAAGAACATTATTGGCATCACCCATATATGTGTGCATGTGTGTGTTTGTGTGTGTGTCAGAGAAAGAGACAGACACAGAGATATAGACAGAGACACGGAGAGAGAGGCAGAAGCCCCAAAACCAACACCCTTCAAGCAAATAGTCACCTATCGCTTTAGATTCTAGATCAGGTATCTATAAACTATATATCCGGGCCAAATCCTTACCTCTGCTGTTCTATTCCACTCTCAAACCTCACTTGGTTGTTGCATATTGCCCACAACCCAAGCTTAAAACATTGACTATGACCATTTGCTGAAAAAGTTTGCTGAGCCCTCCCCGATAGCAGGACTATGCAATCACAATAGAGTATGATTTTAAATTTCAAATGTTATGCAAAATATAAACTACATCAATATATAAGTTGAAGTTTTTCTAGTCGTGATATTTTAAAAACAATTATTTTAATATTTTACTTAAGGCAATATATGGGAAAGCATTAAATATCATTGATGGATTTTATGTTCTTTCCATCTCAAGTTGTCAAAATCTGCTGTATGGTTTGCATTTACAGCACGTGTCAGTTGAAAGCAGCCACTTTCGCAGTGCTCGGTAGCCACGTGTGGCATGTACCACAGGGCCTGTCCACAAGAGGTCACGACATCCTGAGGACAGAAAGGGTCCTGAGATCAGGCCTGGGCCAGATCAACACTCTGCACCTGGCAGATGACCTCCGGGAACCCCATCAGGCAATCACTAACCCTGGAGGTTACTGGAGACAAACAAGGGAATGAAAACCAGGTAAGATAGGAAGCAGGCAGTGAAAGCTTGCCTGAGGGAGATGGATGAAGGGAAATGACAGTCCCGGAAGCAGCAGCTGCCTAGAGCTGCAGTGAGCAAGTAGGGAAGCCAAGCTGCTTGAAGTTTAAGAAAGTCAATGTCAGCTTCCGTTCCACTTAGCTTTAGGATAAGTCCTATTATTATTAGATTTGTTACATGCCCTGAAAGGATCATTACCTCTTGGAAGGCAAGGATTATGTTTAATTTATCTTTGTGTGTGATCAAGTGCTTGACTCTTAAAATGAACCCAAAAAGCATTAGTCAAAGCTGAAACTGAGCAGTACACTATCAACAAATAGACAAATGACTGGATGGATGGCTAAGATGTAATAATAAACCTGCTTTTTTTCAGTGGCTGGTAACACTTTGATCTCTCTAGGATGCTTGCAGTTTAATAAGAACCAGAGATTGAAAGTTAAAGAAATAAAATCCCAGGGGTAAACAAGAAGCCTCGTTCTGTCAGTTGAAGAAGTGACCCTTGGTTCATTTGGTGGCTTGTTTTAGGGGGAGGAAGATTTCAGATAAGATCTTAGTGCTCCTGACCACAGGTCACATATATTTAATTTTTCTGATAACTGAGACAGGCAATTTTAAAAAACAAATAAATACACAATTGCTTGCATATTTGCAAGTAGAACCATTTCTGTCCCCAATTCTGCACTCACAAAGCGAGCTCCAACCAGATTGCTTGTGATTTCATATTAAGTAAGGACCCAGACCTGCACAGATTCTAAGGTAGTGAGATTTTCTCTGGGACAAGAGCTGAAGACCACTTAAGGTTACGGCCAAGCTTCCTAGAGTTCACATGCTGTCCAGCAGCTTCCCAAGGCCTGAGTCCCTAAGCATGTACTCCTATCTTGGCTTCTGGGTTGTTTGTGCTCCATATCTAAAAGGCAAATTGCTCCTATCACCAGAAAGTGTTTAGGAAAACTCAGAAAGAAAACGTCTATATATGACTCTCCATTTTTACTAGGTGTTAGAGCGACAACTTAACTAGTAGCACTGATCTAAAATTCCCAGCAGTGACAAAGGGAATAAAATAATGCACCTCCACAGACTATAGCAAAGTACTCAACATACAATACACACGCAATGTACACATTGTGAAAGGCTGTGTAACAGTTCCCTAAAGATATCCATGCCCCAGCCTCAGAGCCTGTGTTACCCTACATGCGAAAGATACTTTGCAGATGCAATTAAGGCTCTTGAGATGGGGAGATTATCCTGGATTAATCTGGGTGCCCCAGTGCAATCCCGAGTTTTTATAAAGATTTATTAGAGGGCAGCAGAAGGGTCAGAGTTAGGAAACGTGATAACAGAACTGGGGTGGGGACAGAGAGATAGATTGAAAGACTGCTTTGCTGGGCTGGAACCACAGTATCCAGTTGGCTTCCTGAGGCTACATTGAGAGCACCAATCTGCCCCTAGATTCTACAGAGGAACGCAGCAATCCTGATCCATTTTAGGACTGTTGACCTCCAGAATTGTAAGAAAATAGATTTATCATTTTTTGAACATCTAAGTTGGTGAACGTGTGTTACAGCAGCAATAAGAAACAAAAGCTATTCCCCTTCTGGGTATCTTCCTGAAATAATTAAAAATATCCTACCACAGCAATATATGTGCACCTATGTTTATAGCTGCCCAGTTCATAATAGCTAGCCCTTGGAAACAACCTAAATGCCTCTTGACTGAGGAATGGATAAAAAAGATGTGGTATTTCTATGTAATGCAATACTACTCAGCTGTAAAGCATGATAAACTAGACATTTTCACTCTTAAATGGATGAGTATTGAAAATATACTTCTCAGTGAACTAAATAAGTCACACATATGTAACCATCGCATTGTTGCACTTGTGTGACGAACTGAAGGAAAATCTATGTATATAAAAAATAAGTCAAGACAGTTAAAGAAAAAGAATTTTGAGTGAAAAGTAGTTTTCACAGGGTCATCTTCAGATTTCATTTTTAGTGTGAAATGTTTATTTGGAAATAATAGAGCAATCATAACAAAAAAGACAGTCATATAGCTGGTTTCTCTTGATTCACTGAGGCAAAAGTTTTGTACTAATAATTTTCTGGACAATGTTTCATGTCTTTATCTTTTTTCCTAAACAATTTCTGTGAATATAATAATATGCAATGTGCTGATTATTGTTACTCTCTTATTGGCTGGTTGTGAAATTGTTTTGCTTTGGTTTCTTACTTTCCTTTTGTTTAAAATTAAAAAAAAGAAACAAATACATATATGTTATATTTAAAATTACGTAGCTATATTTAAATTTAAATAATAGATTTAAAATTCAGGTTAGTCTTGTGTCACATTTATATTACTCCTTTCAAGGAAATGAACTCGATGGACTCCAAAGGCATTATATTTCTTTGCAGATTTAAAAAATACGTGACAACTACCCACTACCATCTTTTTCAAGTTAACAATGGAGGCTAGTTTCAAAGAACAGGATTCAAATGAAATTCGGTATTAGTGACAGTCTCTGAGAAGGAAGAGACTATAGAAAGGAGAGGAAATTTGACTTCCAGTCTAGCGATGGACCAATACCAGCACAGTTTGCACTTAGAACCCCCTGGCCTGCTCAGTGCTAGGTATCTAGTCCCACCATTTTAACCACCTTCCAAGGCCATACTACTAGAAGTTACACCGAAGCTAATACAGCTTCCCTGTGCAGGTGTCAAAGCTCTGTCATCCCACTTCCAATACATTTACCAAAAGAACATTGTGTGCTGGTTTTCTTTACCATGTCCATGCCCTGATGCATAACCAAATGCATTTAAAAATCACAGTCAGTATGAAGGCACCCATTCCTTAATCTCTATGATTCTCCCTTTCTTGTCCACATTTAACTTCCTATCCCCTCTCCATGCACTGTATTGCCTTCTACTCCTGGGTTACCATGTGCTACCTTTTGGCCTCCATTCTCAAATGTTGTGAGGGCAACACACAGATCACCTTCCTCCCAGGAGCAGGCTCACATCTGCTGTCTTTAGCCTCCATCTACAAATGTCCTGCTCCAAGCCCCGGACTCCCAAGGTTAAACAGAAAATGCTACTTGTGTCTAGGAAAGAAAAACCCAGGGTCTCTGTATTGCTGCCCTGCCTCACTGCTCTACAATATGTGCTACCCTTATCAAAAATAGAACAGCGTAATTTAACTAATGGACCTAGTAAAGAGATAATGGCTTTTACAGATAGGGTAGCTCTTGTAACCTTTTTAAAATGTATTTTTAATTGATAAATAAAAACATGAAAATTATACATACTAATGGAGTATCATGTAATGTTCTGTACACACATACACTTTATAATCATTCAATTGGGTTAAACATATCTCTCTCCTTAAACATTTTATGGTGAAAACCTTGAAAATTCTTCTACTTTTTTGCAATGTGCAAAACATTATTGTTATTCACAGTCACTCTGCTGCTCAATAGTACATCAGAAATGTTTAGCTCATCTGTTATTTAATACTCATTGATTAGCTTTCCTCCAACCCCTTTTATAGCCTTTCTTTAAAATTCAAAATGAGAAAGACAGAGCCATGTCATACTGAAGACTCTCTGCTTCATTTTCATTATGAAAACTGTAAAAGCTGTAATCACTAATAGCCAACAAACATCTCACTTGTCTCTAAATTATGATTTGATACTTAAAGTTACAGTATTGCATAATCATTTTACAGTCAATAATTCTAATTATAGGTAAATATCTTTATTTGTTCAATTCTTGGCATAAGTAATACCTGCACAGTGAAAGGCATGCTAAGATGAAAGGGAGCTGTATTTTGCTTTGCCAAGGCACCCTCTATGCCAGTGGGGGCGAATCTGCTACAGCCGGCTGCTTGCTTTTTGTATCATGGAAAGCTCTGAAAGGTTCACCATCCCTGCTCTATGCCATTAAAATAAAAATTATCTTCATGTACACCATTCCACAGGGAACAGTTTGATAGTTTTAGAAAAGTAACTATGCTTAAAGAAAACTACAGAAAGAATTGCCATCTTCCAAATCAAATTTAAAAAGGGCATTTATGTAAAAATGTTTTAAATTATAGCCAAATAAACTCTGGGAATTGTTATTAGTACTAGAAAGTCCTTCAGAGTTTTCAAAAAAGCTCAATTTTTAAAGCTCCTCTAGCCAAAAATTCAACTGGACTTTTAAAATGTCATTCCAGCCTTGGAATTTTTCTGCAATGAAGCTCAAAAGTCTTCTCCTTTAATTCAGACTGAATGAAATCCTGTTGACCTACTTCCGGACTCACCAGAAAGAACATAGCTATACCGCTGAGGGCCTTTCCTCTTTAATCATTATATTACTAATCAGTTGCTATGTAACAAATGACTCCCAGACTGAGCGGCTCACAGCAGCAACAGCATTTATTATTTAGCAGTCCCCGTAGGTCGGGAATACCACTGCCGCCAGGCTGGGTGCTTCACACTCGGTGTGGGCAAAGTTGCAGCTTCTGGCGATCACTTGCTCACATGCCTGCCAAGCAGGAGTCTCAGTCTCTCACTGGGAACCCCTCTTTGAGGCAGCCTAAGTGTCCTTACAAAAGGGCAGGTGGCTTTTTCCAGAACAAGTGATCCTCAGAAAAGCAAGGCAGAAGCCCCAGACACTTAGGACTCAGCCTTGGAAGTCAGCATCATTTTCAGCTGGTCTTGCAGATCAGCTCAATTCACTGTGTGAGGGAACTCCACTTAGTGGCTGACCACTGCGGCTACAAGATTCCCATGACCCCGTGTGTGAGTCTGATCAGGCTGCCGTAACAAGATACCATAGATCAGGTGGTTAAAATGACAGTGCTTTTGAAGGGTGAAAGTCTAAGATAAGGTGCAGGCCATGTTAGCTTCCTTGGAGGACCCCTTCTTTGGCTTGGATACAGTTGTCTTCTCCCTATGTCTTCATGAGGTCTTTCCTTTGTGCATGCTGGTGTCTTAATCTCCTGCTCTTTCTAAGGACAGCACTCATGCTGTATGATGGTCTACCTTGTGTCATTGTTTTAAAGACCTTGTTTCCAATACAAGCACATTCGGTCAACACATGAACTGGGAAGGGACACAGTGCAGGCCATAATAGCCTAACAGCCACCTTCTTCACAACAGATTTCCTTTATCCTTGGACTTGTATTCAAACTGCCTGCTCAGGAACTCCACATACCCGTTCACGAATCCTGAACAAGTAAATATTTCATATTTGTCTACATACATGTCACAGGTTTCAAAGAGAAAGTTCCGAAGGCAGGGCTAGTTTCACTTCCCTCATCATGAATATGGCTCTCTTTATGTGATCTGGCCCTGGCCAAGCTTCAACCTAATCCCACATCATTTCATCAGCTCCACTCCAGTAGGCCAGGCCTGATGCCTAAAGGACTTTTGCCTGATTTAGCAACCAACACACTCTTCGTCTCTCTGGGTTGTTCTTCTACTGTGCCTCAGTGTGGCGGGTCCACTCTCTTATTCAGGACTCAGCTCAGATTCTGTGACCACCCATTCCATTCCAATCTTCCTCCTCTTCCCCGGCTATTCTCCAAACCTTCAACCTGATCCGTTTGTCATGCTATTTTTTAACTCTTTATTATCTGTCTTCCATCTTAGACCGGGAGATCTGTTAACATGGAGGGTTTATTCTATTCAGGATATACCCCCAGTGCTACAATGTATACCTAACCAATATATTTATTTGTTGAACAAATGACCATATCAATTAGATTAATTTGAGCATTCAGACTGGCAGATGGAACAGTGCAAGAGGAATAAAGGTCTATATTTTATGGTTTACATCCTCCATGGTTTCTGATCACTAATAGGATACATTTGTTGCTCTGAGGATATGATTTCAGTAAATTGCTTTAATTGCATTGGAAATTGCCAGTTAAGTGTTTGTTTTCCTTAGATACAGGACTCTGAGATTCAGTTATTACATCTTCAGCATTTAACAGTGAAACGCACAAATGGGTCCAATCTGGATGCTTCCCAGAAACTCCGGATGTTGAAAAATTCAAGTTCCTAGGTTTGCAAAGGGTTGTCTGTTGAGGCACGCTGCTTCTGTACCTTTTCCAAAATTAATTCATGATGGCAGAAAATAATTTTTTACTCTGAGATATTACATGCACCTGGGATCAAACTTACAAAATGCTTCATGACTTCCTTTTAGTATTGTGTATTAGCTGTTTTTTATTTTTTATGCAAAAAGTAAATTGTGGGCTTGTAAAGTAATTCAGTGTAAGGCAAGTTATAAACTCAACTTCAAGACATAAGTTCATGTTCAAACCAGGCCATGATGTCCCCCTTTATTTTGTGGAGCTGTTAGTTAAATATGGTCATCTGTCTTCTTTATCACTCAGACCTTACCTCTCAAGTCCTCACTGCTCCAAAATGAGTCTTTTTTTTTTCCTTTATCATTATCTACTGAGTTAGGTGCTCTCTTTCTGGAGGTCTATGGTTAAATACTATCATTATAAAATTTAAAATTCCATTTTTATCCTTCAAGGGCCATTTATGAATTAAAGGGGCAATTGAATGTAATGTTTCTCTAATTGGTAGAAGTTTAAGCAATGAGACCATGTGAAGGCTGCCAAGAAAACATAGACGTACTTTTGAGGGTAAAAGAGATCTTGGTGCTTCTCAAATTCTCGCGCACAACTGTGTACTCCATAAGTAGGAGATCATTGGATTTTCCCCCTTAGTATGTCTCAAGAACAACACTCTTAAAAATTACCAGCCTTTGTTCTAAGGGGCATTGATACTCTCTTCGATAATGCCTTCTACCAACTGAACCTGTGTACACCAACATACAATGCAATTCCAAGAATCTCAGGCTGGAATATTCCAAAGGGGCACATGACTATACCAGATCAGGTGCACCTCCCTTGAGACAGCCTTCCTTACACCCTTCTCTTAGAGAAAAATAAAATCTTATTTTAGGAACCCAAATGTGAAATGTTTAACTTCACTTGCAGTGAAATTTAGCTACCTTAATCCATTATTGGTGGGCTTTGAAAGCCTCACATCATTCCTACAATTTAAATATTTTAGAGCATTTATGAATTCTTAAAGTGTAAGTTACATGCTGTATAGTTTAGTATTCTATAGGAAAATATACTACCATATTGATCCATTAATTTATCATTCAAAATTATCAAAAGAATATTTTAAAAACAGCAAACTTCACTAAAACTATTAGCAAAACTTCAGCATAAAACTGCCTGTCTACATCAAGACCCATGAATTCAAAGCAGGAATTATATTAGTTACAGGGAATATTTGCCTGTTTCTTTTGATACAATCTTGGACTATAACTCAACAATAAATCTGATATACTATTCATTCCTTAGAATGGCAACACACTAAGCATTTGTAAGAATAACTAATTTATTGATGACTTTCTCTTCCATTAAATAAAACAGAGAAATCATATTTTATCAAATTCAAGTTCTTAAGTAAACAAAATATTAAACATGTTCATTGAAACTAACTCATATTATGGTAGTCTAATGAATTAGAACTTTCAAAGATTGGTTTACCTATGTAAGTCTTTTTAAAAAAAAAAAAAAAAACACAATTTGTAATAGCCAGATCTTGGAAACAACCCAAGTGCCCCATCAATCAAAGAATGGATAAAAAAGATGTGGTATTTTTATACAGTGGATTACTACTCAGCTATTAAGAAAGATTGCATTGAGACTTTTATAAGTAAATGGACACGACTTGAGACCATACTCATAAGTGAGATAAATCAAACCCACATGTGTAAATACCATATTGTCTCCCTAGTGTAAGAAACTGAAAAAGTATATATGATCCAAAATCTATAATAAATACTATGTAAGGGTAAAAAACAGCTTAAAGAGCAAAAGTAATTGGAAAGGGAAAAGGGGGAAAGAGGGAAGGGAAAAGGAAAAGATATAAATCTGTATATATGTATATGTAAGATAACTAAAACAAACACACTGCTGAATGTATTCGTTATTAAGAAAGAACAATTAATACTCATGATTGGATCAATTTTACATGTCTATATCTGTTAATGTAAACAACCATTTTAAAGATAATGATACACAATATTGCAACCATTAAAAAAAAACCAAAACTTTTCATTATATTTAGAAAGCAGAATTAATTGGGGTAGTGTGTAGAATTTGTTCATAACATTTGCTACATATGCATTTTATTTACTTGTAAGATCTTACTCTTTTGTCAAGGATTAATTTAGGAGACCTTTATAGCATCTAAATATGGCTCAAAGGGATAATTTCATGCATTTTAAAATTTATTACATAGATGTGAAGATTCTTTCCACCATGGAACTAGATGTGTAGTACTTTTTGTACCTGTGCCAGATATGTTATTGAAATTATATTTTATAAATTTAAACACATTCTTCTTCATTACTGAGTAATTGTTTTGGTTCTTTGGGACAAATTTTACATTATTGTTATAATCTTCAAAATAGCCATCAGGAAAATAGAGATGGACTAGAATACAAGTTCCTGGAAGGCAGGAACTGTATTATATTCATCTTTATCTATGCTGTCCTATTTACCAGAGTTAGCATTAGACAAGTGTTGTCTTCCATGAGTAAAAGAATAAATGTATTGTAACATTAGCTATGACTCTTAGCCAACATTATTACCATATGGCTTTACTCAGTTTAACATCTTTTATCCAAGTCTGTGTTTTGACTCTAAACTGTTCTTTTGCAGAAACAGTTTTAGAGGAAAGGGAGATTGTGGGGCAGAGAGAACAGAGAGAAATTTTAACATTTGGGGAGGTCAAACAGAAGAGCCTGTAGTCTATCCATTTTAGTCCTAGTCTGCCAAAAAGAATTCATAGAGTAGTATTTAGGTCATCACAGGGATGAAATTTTAATTGAACTGTTTGACTCCTAGTAGGATGCCAAAGTTTCTACACTGAATATTTCCTGCCAGGTGGATATTGCTTTTTATCATGGTTATCATGAGACCTTTTATAAACATTGTGTCCTTTGAAATTATGTCTTTTCTTTCCAAGGTAGAAGAAGGTTTTAAAATGCTATGAATTACTTGTCTTCCAAGCAAAATCAAATAAAGGAAAATACTCAGAATTATCACTTGTTTGTGGAGCTTTAAATTAAAAGCACAATAGATTGCTTCATCTAAATGTAACATCCTTCAAACAGACCTTGAACTACAGGTAACCACACACTCATCAGCCCTCCTGTTTTACACTTTTAAATTTAAAATCTTCTCTAGCACTCTGACTGGCAAAGCTGCCAGAGTTTTTCTTCCTTTGGTTCTTGTTAACTCCTTTTGTTGTACAAGGGCAAGAAAAAATGTGGTGACTATAAATTTTAAAAATTCATTAGAGTAAAAGACACATTGCCAAGAATGATGACATAAGTGTATTTGACATGAAGGGGAGTATTTTAAGGAGGATTGATGGCAATGTGTTTTTAAATTTAAACATCTGCCATATATTTTGATGATCCTTCATTGACCAAATGTTTGCGGCTCTCTGACAAATAAAAATATTATGATGTGCTCTTATTCACCTTATTCACTGGCTCTGCCGTCGTGAGACTGCTGGCTCTTCCTCAAAGTTAAAATGATCATGAGAGGTAACTATTTTGAACTGATTCAAGACATGAGGCCACCGTGACAACACAACTGAAAACATTCAAAAAAGAAGACTCCTGGAACTTCTTCAGAGGATGGCAAGTGTGTTCAAATGAAGCGGAGTCTTTTGAGAGGGGTTAATTGCAATGTAACACTTACCACAGTGATTTTTTTTAAAAAATGTAAACATTCTCTGTATTGCTTGATCATAACTTGAGTCCTGGTAGTCTTTTCTTAACCTTGCCTAGCCAAAACTTCAGTTGGTTCAACAAATAAAAAATATATACATTAAAATCTGTATCCCTATAGTACAGTAATTTCTATGTAATATATTGGAATTTTATCATGAAATTTATTAGTGCTTTGTAAGTTTAGCAATTAGCTGTGATGTGAACTCTAAAATCTTTTGAAAAACTGAGATGACAGAAATACACTGAGTGACATATGCAGACTCACTTTAAAGTCAAACATTTAAGAAAGACTCTAAATTAGACCTTGCTCAACTTAGTATTGATTTAAAATATTCAAGGAGAAAATGGTGTTCGCATGACTATGCAAGATTCATTTATTAGGCACCCAACATCCAAGAGTGATGCCCATTATGCCACTGGGCACGGAAACTCAGAATGACTCAGATATTTTATTGCTTTTGGAAAGCGATTTTAAGACAAAAACATCACTCACATTTGCATATGTGCCGGCTTTGGAAATTGCTACCTCTTAACAGCTTTAAATTTTTTTTCAGCAGACAGATGTGGAAAGCTATTATTTTAGGCAGAAGTTTCTTCTGTCCTTTAGTAGTACTAGGTACTGGATTGTGCACAATGCATGGCTGTGACAGAGGAGAATCCACAATGACACCAGGTACCTCGCTAATCCAGACACGGCTTCCTCGCTGGTAAGAGAGAATGTGTGACCCACAAGAAGCAGTGCCAGTTCAAAGGCCCTGGGCTGCTGAAGTGATCAGTTAACTGAGGAAATGCCTACTTCCTGAGAGTCAAACACCCTATGTAACTGCATAACATCACAGAGAAGTCTCAGTCCTCACCGGATTAACCAGGGGAAATGAAATATTTAGGTTTGATTTTCGTTAACAGAATAAAATGCCAATGAAGCAATTTAGTTCTTAATGCAAGAATGCAAATTAAATCGGCTCTGTAAACATTTGCTTCTATGATATTCAGTTCAAAATTTGGCAATGAAATATGGCCTATTTATTATTATTGTAAGTGTCACCATTCTTACTGATACTATTTTCGATGTGACTTATAATAATTAATACCACTCCTGCTACTATGACACTTGCTGCCATCACTGTCGCAACCATTCCTCGCCTGCATTTCTTCCAGACCTCATGAATCCCTCTACTTTTCCTCTTCCCGTTATCATCTGTTATTGCCTTGATCACTTCTCACCATCCATTCTCCATACTACAACCAAATCAAGCTTTGAAAGGAGTAAATGTGGTCATACCAATCCCCTGCTTTAAACCTCCTGTAACTTCCCATTACCTCAAAGAAAGACGTAAGCTCTGTCTCCCACATGAAAGTAACTCTTGCCCCTGTTTCCCCAATCTGATGTCCAACAGCGTAATACGGCCTGCTGTATATCAGCCACCACTGTCCACAATTGCGTGGAGCTCATTTGTGCCCCAGAGCCTGAGCACTGACTGTCCCCACCGCGGGGAGTCTTCATGCTCCAGTCTGCATGGGGAGCTACTGTCAATCCTAGAGTTTGGACCTGGAGTGGCCTCTAAAGGCCCAGGAGTTAAAGCCTCATTCCTTTTGCCATTGAGAAACTGTGGAGATATGAAGCAGCGGGTCCTAGTGGGAGATCTGGAGTCCCAGGAGGGGTGTGTCTCAGGGGACTACAGGACTCTCGTTCTCTCTCTCTCTCTGTCTCACTTCCATCCACGACTGTTTTCACTCCCTCACATTCTCTGTAATGACGCCCTGTGTAGTCACAGGACTGAAGCCAACACAGCCAACTGATCATGGACCAAAACCTCTAACACCACAAGTCCAAGCCGATCTTCTTTCTTTCTGTGTGGACCATCTCAGGAATTTGTGATAGTGACAGAAAGGTGACTAAGATGGTCATCTGTATTCCACCCTGACCTTCTGAGAAAGTATCTTTCTGAAAGTATGGTGCTGCTGTGTCTATCTCTAGCACATCATTTGATCTTTTTAAAATTGATTTTATATTATCTCACGTTTTTAAATCTTTATTGTCTGTCTCTTTGTCTAAGATGTAACCTTCATGAGAGGAGAAATGTGTCTATTTCACAGGAAATCACGCTTGACACATTGTAAACCCTAGATAAATATAGTTTGAAAAAATATGGTAATAAATTATTATTAATGAAAGATCTTATATTTATTGATCATTTATTAAAAACAAAACAATGTTCTATGATCACCTTAGCATAATTACTCTATACTTGAAAACTATAAGGGAGAGAAGTGTTAATTATCTCAATTATATCATCGATGGTTTATGCAGGGCCTAGGGAAAGAGACAAATGAACAGTCACACTGCCTTAAGTCTTAAAACTCAAAAGTGATAAGCCGAGCTAATGAACTCTTAGTAAAATATATACAGCTACCTTTGGTACCTATGGGTGAATGGTTCCAGGACCTCTACAGATTTCAAATCCAAGTGTGCTCAAATTTCTCATCAAATATGGTATAGTATTTGCATATAAATTACATATATCCTCTTGTATTCCTTAAATCATCTCTAGATTCCTTACAATATCTAATAAAATATAAATACCATGTAAATTCTTATAACATTGAACTATTTGAGGAATAATGACAATAAAATATCTGTACGTGTTTTAAAAACATGCAATGCTTAAAAATTATTTTCCATCAAGGTTGGTTAAATCTGCAGAGGCAGAACTCACAAATAGGAGGATTTAACTATGTATGTTCTCTGTTCTTATCTTGGCAATATTCCTTCACAAAATATATATAAAGTCAGATTTGAATTTAAATTTTTGAATTCCCTAGATCTCAGATATCACCCCTGAGACATAAAAAATATTATTCCATACCCTGCTATCCTAGCGCACCTGCCTTTAGCCCCTTGCCATTCTGTGAGAGGTGTTCTACATGCAGGGAGTGGATGCCCAGCTCACAGGTCTTAACTCAGGCCACACTGCCTCAAATATTACCCCCACATGACAGTTTGTGTCTGTGGTCTAATCACAGGAAAGAAAGCTAAGGAAAGAGGTTTATGGAGATTCTGGACTGGATACAAGGTAGCCAGGACAGATGGGCCCAGGAATCCAGGACTGATTCTCAAAGTAGAGATGCGGGCTGCAGGTGGACACCTCCCTGTAGTAGCATGAAATCCTCACCCTGGAGGAAAGATGTGGCCAGTGGGAAGCAGAAGCAGACTTTCCTAATGCCTGGGACCTGGGAGGATTGCTTTAACCTGAGTTTAAATATAAAACTAAGGCTCTGAAGTTTGAGGCTCAGGAATTTGAACCTCAAAAACAGTGAGTAACAGAGTGGGATTTCAAACACAGTCACTCTGGTGGCAGCATGTGGCCTCTTGGCCACCCTGCTGGCTTTGTTCGCAGTACAGTGAACACGGGCCCTGGTAACATGTGCACTGCCTGTTCCGTAATCACCTACATTACCCCAGGCCGACGCATGCTCCTGGAGGAGTCAAGGCATCAACACCCAGACCCATCAAAAATCCCTTTGGGGTCAACCATCACAGTGAATACTAGAAAACCCTGCATTCTATTTTGCTTTTCATTACAAGTTCCACAAAATTATAAAGATCACATAAAAATGTAAACCAAACTAAGAATAACAGGTAATTTCATTCCAGCAAATGTTACTGAGCTCTGACGTATATAGCGCTTTGCTAAGAGCTCAGGGCAAGAAAGTTGAGATGGGCATATCATCCAACAGGGAGACTGCAAATGAACCCCTGGTTACAGTTTTAAAAAGCAGCATAAGCACAGTCATTTGATCACAATATAAAGGATTTACTTAGTAGTACAGAGCATGTTTGGTTAATTCTGACTTGCAGATTAAGAGAAAGGGATTGTGACAATTCAGAGAGCATTCAAAATTGATCTTGAGAGACGAGCTGCATTTTAACAGTTCTGAGTGGTCAGGAGAATGTGCTGGGTTTGCTTGAACAACACAAGCACAGTCGTGACAATCATGAGGACGTCAGTGAGTGGTAAGGCCTAGGCAAGTCCAAGGTGGAAAGATCAAAGAATATTCTGGAAGAAAAGTTTGGAAAGGTATTTTTTTGTTTGCTCACTTTTTGGTTTTTCCCAGACCAAGGAGAAGAATGAAACAAATGTAATGAAATCTGAAATTTGTACTTCAGATCCCAGGCAGGCACTGAATGGGTGTTCTTCAGGCAAGGAGTAACATAATCCCAATTGTTTTGAAAATTTAGCTGAGGGAGAAAGGAGAGTAAGCAAGCGAGGTGGGCTTTAACAGGTCAGCAGGGATGGACATGGAAAGAACTAGATAAAAGAACCTTAAAGGACCTGAATGAGCAGAATGAGTAAACCCTTAATAAGAGGCCTGAGAAAACAGCCAACGCTGATTTCTGTGCGTCTACCTTGGGCAACTAGATGATGGCTCAGAAACTAGAAATAGACATCAAAAGTGGGAGGGAAGGTGAGAGTTAACACTGGAGAAGAGCGGACTCGACTGCCCCAGCAGGGGGAGGAACAGCAGGGCACTTACAGGGGAAAAGAGGTTAATGATATTTTTAATCAAGTTAATGAAGATTGGTTTTTATTTTCTCAGTGAATCAGAACCCAAAATCATCACTGGCTAAAGAAAGGATTGGAGTATGATTGGCATTTTAAATATTGTTTTAAAACTTCAAGAATTACATTACTTAGATGGAGGTGAAAAATGGATTTTTGAATTATTTGGTAGCCTAATATTTCTTTTGTGATTCAACAATGGGCAGAAGAGTAATCTGATGAAAGACTAGTTCTAACAGCATATAGTTTTACAAGAATGTTTTATGCTGTTCCCTGGGAATTGTTATATTTTGAAGTATTTTTTTTTAAATTTTCAAAGTATTTGTATTCTAGAAAGCAATTAGGAAAGAAAACGTGTGTTCGCCAAGTCTGTATATGAGACCGATCACATTTTGGATTTATGAATGGATAAAATCAATGAAAAGGAGAGCACAGAAAGTGCACCACTGTGTACAAACTAAATGATTTGACTTAATGTGCTGCCTCTTCATGTGCTTCAGCACATGGTCCTTGAAACCAGGCCTTTCAGTCTTGGCCATAATATAAAATGAATGAATTGAGATTTGGAACTAAAAGGAAAAGAAATGCAAACAATGGCGTTAATAAACAGCACCCAGAATTGAATTGGCCCTACTTAACAGCCATTTGCACAAATAACAGGTTTCACAACATTAACTGGCATTTGCCCACAATTACATCAACTTACTTTCAGGGTATGAATAATAATGGGATTTATTTTGCCATCTCAAAATCAGCCTCCATAAATACACAGAGTTCTAATTTATCTACCCTAATTTTGGGAAGATTTAGTTGTGAGACACTTTAATTGGTGCTCTCTGAATACATGGTTGTTAGCTACGACCATTTTAGCTTCTTCAGGTCCTACGTGTGCCATGTAATTCTAGTGTGCTGAAAAGCAAATATAGATTACCAAAAGGTTACCTCTCAGAATATTTAATAAAGCTAAAAACATAGCAAAATAAAAACTTCATTTCAAATGCCACAGTGCAGAAAACCTACATACTAATAAACTGAGCTCTAAGAATCTAAAATTACATCAACAAGACACAACAATGGAAGGAGAGATAGGATCCTCCCTGAGAGGCAGTATGAATAGGAGCTATCCAGTCAGTGCTTATACAGTCAAGGAAAAGGCCAAAGACAAGTGCAAAGTGTGTATGCAGCCCAGGTGTCTTGGAAAAGCTGTGGGATCACCAGACTTAAGTGGTCCCAAGAGAAAGTTGGAACAAAAACATTAGGTGAAGAATCAGCACTAGGCTGCAGGAACTGTATCCCAACCTCAAAAATGGGAAGAAAGGGGGACAGACTGAGAGACAGCAAAGAGATTGCTTGATGGTATTCATGTAAGTTAAAATTTGTTTTTTCCATGGTACTAATTGGTTAGTTCAGAGGAAGGGAAGAATTGCAGTGGTGCTTTGGTTTCATGAACCCTAAAGGATCCACATGTTGAAGGTTTACGCTCCAGCCTATGGCACTATGGGGAGGTGGCAGAACCTTTCAAAAGTGAGTACTATTGGAAAAAATTAGGTCACTGGAGATGCCTTTGAGGCATATTGGGATCCCAATTTCTCCTAAGTCTCTTTGCTTCCTAGACCCTAGGAGGTCAGCCAACTCCACCCCTACACACTTCTGCAATGATACTGTGCCATGCATCTTTGCCACCTACAAAACATAATTTTCCTGTTACTGGGAGTTTGGGCAAATCTTTTCCAGTGGCCCAATGATTTTGGTATGTGTGAGATGATGGGTTCTTTATGCCCATTTTAATTATAAAAACTCCATAATGTTATTATAATGAACTTTCTGTGGTTTGTTTTTAAGCAGTAGGTCAGGAAAACAAAGTTTCAGGTGGAATATACTCTGTGACATAAAAATATCACTTGCAAAACTTGTTCATTTCACTCTCAGACTATTAATACAAATTCATTGGGAGTATCTCTGAGATGCGCTAGGAGAAATTCCTGAACATGTAATCACCTAAACCTTCATTTTATAAAATACCAACCAAAAACTCTTTTAAAAGATAAAATCAACTTAGTTCATGCGGATATAACTGTTCGTGGAAGAAAAGTTACCAGTCTCTCAAGAAAAAAATATACATACACTTTGAAATGTTCAATTGCCCACAAATACTATAAACGCAATATCTAAATTACACTGGAGCTTTGATGTGCTTGTATATTTTACCCTAAGTATTTAAAAAACGAGAAGAGGTTGTCATAAATTAAAAAATGTATAAAAGCCCTGAGTTTAACTGAGGTCTCTGTAGGGAACCATGAGATCATTCAGCAACATGATGCTACTGTGCTAATGATACAGCTTTAAAACCAAAATATCATAGTCATCATACTCTAGTAAATATTTTGTCCATATCCATGTGTATTTAAAATGTCCCATAAATTGCAAAGAATCCTATACAGCTTTCTGCTTCTTTTGAACACAGGAAAAAACCTGCTACAAAACATAGTTTAAACCGTTAGAATGAAAAATTTTCGCAGGCATATCATTCAAAATACAGTCATGTATCAAAGATCTTCTCTCTAGAAAACACTATGCATGACTAGAATTGCATGTGGGAATCTATGTGATAAAGACAAACTACAGAGCAAGAAGCACTGAAGACGGAATACAGAATGAATCTGGGTATGTTGGTCAACGGTTCTTGAAAACAATGGAAAGATGCCATCCAGTGGCTGAAGAAAGAACTCTTCTAGGGAGGAATGGTTTCCTCAGACACTGCCATCTGGTGGCCAATACTGGAATCAATTTAGACACCTGCGAAACCAAACACTGACTACAACATTGGACCTCGGTGTGGTTCAAAACTCCAGGCTTGCTAGCTACGTGCCGCCACTCACGGAGTGAAACTCATCAACAACTCTTGTAATATCACTTACAGTAGTGACAGAATCAGAGGAAATATTAATAACAGGATAGCAATCGCAGCTTGGTGGAAAAGGGTGGTACTGTCTTTTTCAATTTAGTTTATGTGGCCCAATAAATAGTTTTAGTTGCTCTTCCCATTACGAGTTCGAATTGAGTAGATATTTACAACCGTGTTTAACAAACTTTCCCTTCCACCTGCCGCCCACACAAGGATGGCTGAAGTTTCCCAAATTTCAAAAGGAAGCCCAGAGCGCTTTCAAGACAAGCAACCCGGATGTAGACTCTCAGCGAGTACACATCCGGGTTGCGACTGGTGCCTCTGTGTCTGCGGAGCCTGCACCCGCCCGACTCAGCCACACAGGGACTGCGCCTCTGTCTCCACAGCTGCGCATCTTTGCAAACTACAAAATGCAATTTTCCTGTTCTTGGGAGTCCGGGCGAATCTTTTTCCAGTGCCCTGATCATTTCGTTATGGGTGAAATGATGGGTTCTTTATGCCCATTTTAATTGTAAAAACTCTATAATGTTATTATCCTGCATAAATTCATCATCTGAATTTCCTTTCTCCTAGAGCAAAGCCAACTCTGTTGCTTGCTTCTTACAGACAGCTGTTGCCACGATTATCTTGTTTTCCAAAATGAGTGATCTGCAGCCAACCAAGAGTGGGTAGTTAAATCAAAAGGGAAAGCAAAACTATTTATTGCTTCGCCTTCATCTTCTTCCAGATCTGAGGTGTGACCTACTCAACTGGGATTGCAGCCCCTTCCAAAGGCCGTTTCTTTCTCTTCTCTTTTATGCAGGGGTATGAAGACAATGAAAACAGAGAAGGGAGAAATTAGGAAATAACTTTCACTGTTACAAATGCCAACATTTAATTTGAGGACATCTTTTATGGTAGGCAATGGAGATAGAACTCAGATTCTGTTTCTGCCAGTAAGGTTTTTATGGCTGATATCACCTGGTATTAGTAAGCACAGTCTTGCCTCTGCGATTTCATTATGATCCTTCCTTGCACACTGCAGTTTTCTTCTCTGACAATAGAAGGCTCTCTAACCCCATGTAGGCGTGCTATTCTTTTCCTTACTCTGTACCTACTGTGTGACATGTTCTAGGCACATGGGACTCAAGAACACTGACCATCAAGTCTGGTACAGGAGGTGGACAATATGCAAACGGTTTTAATAAAATGCGATGGCACCTACAAAAAAGGAGAGTAGCAGGGTGCAGAGAGGAAGAGATCATCTGTGCACAGAAGTTTTAAAAGGAGGGGAAGTTTGAAAAGGAGGTACCATGTGCTCCCCAGTTTGAAGGATAAAGAGAAGTTCGTCAAGTGGCAAAGTAAGAGGAAGGAGTGTGTGCACCTCATGACAGTGCGCGTGACGTGGGATCCAGGGGCAGCCTGATGGGGCCAAACCAGGTTTGTGCCCAGCAGAGCTGCGGTGCGCGGTCTCCGGTAGCTGCAGAAGAAGTGGAGGTCCTTGGCAGGCACACTAAGGGGTTCGTGCTTCATCTTATTGGTTAATGTGAATGTTGAGGGCTTAGAGAAGCAAATAAAATAGTATTTGATAAAGCATATTCCACCAGTGCTTTCTGTGCTCTTCCGAAAGCAGTACAAGTTAGTAAAATTTAGGAAAAGCTAGGCATTATAACACCTCTGGGACTTTTATAAATCCTAAAAAATTATCTGAGAATTCTTATTATCAAGAATCCTGCAAATCCAGCATTTCTGAAAGGGCCATCTTTAACATTGTACAGGCTGGGGATTTGCAAAGCACTGTGGGAAATGCTTGGTGATGTCATTATGTTATTAGCATGTTAGAAGAGTCTGTGGAAGGTCATCTTTCTAAATTAATGCTGCCAGTGGACAAGAGTGGACCCAGTTAGAAACAAACTGTGTTGTGGTTTGTTTAAATGTCCTCCCAGGCCTCATGCAGTCATGGAGGCAGCTGAGTCTAGCATTTGTGATTGGTTCATTGTCTAGCGCTGGGATTGGTGGTGTGACTGCCGCACCCACCCAGGGGCGGGGAGCTGGCATACAATATAAGGGAGGGAAGGAGGTTCGCTTCCCTCTTTTGCCCTGTGGCTTTTATCGCTTATGGCAGCCATAATGGCTGCCCATCAACCATACCACCCTGCCTTGGAGCCAGCTAAGCATGGACTGAGACCTCCAAAACTGTAAGATAAATAAACCTTTCCTTCCTTCACTTTGGGGGTCAGGTACTTTGTCTCAACAACAAGAGAAAAGTAACTAAGACAAACTGTAAGAATGCAGATAAAAGTGAGAAGGCCAGAAATGAATACGAAAACAAGAGATGGGCTCTTATCTAAAGGCTACGCAGGGAAGAAGGTGAGGGGACATAGTAAATGACCACATGGAGGGACGGCAAGGTGGACCTTAGGTTATGTAACAGGGTACCTCAGTGGATCATGGGATCGTTCGTCAGAAGAGGGAGAAGATGAAGGAGACCAAGGTGAGATAAAATTATTTCAATGCTGATGCAGTGAAACTCTTCATGCCGTGCACTCCATGGTTGGTCAATGAAAACTATGTAATGGTGATAACCAACGTATTGTATGTAACATTTTCAATATAATAGCAGTGGCATGGGTCTCACTGAGCAATTTAAGATATATATATATATATATATATATATATATATATTTTAATTTATGTATATAACATAAAATAAATTGATTTATATCATGATAAATTGTGTATTTATAGAACTCCCAAGGGAAACACCTTTATAAAAGTAGTAATCACAGATGAACATACAAGGCATGTTCCAAAGTAGGATGAAAGCTTAAGTTTTTAAGAAAAAATATTACAGTAAAAGACACATCACATTGCCATTGCTTCTACTCACTCTGAACACACCTGCCACTTTCTGAGGCAGTTCTGAAAGTCGTCTCTCATGAATGTTTCTAGTTGCCCAGTCACGGTTGCCTCAACGTCCTACATCGATTCAAAATGTTTACCTTTCATGGTCAGTTTGACTTTGAGAAAGAATCAAAAGTCACACGATGACCCAGCCCAAGAATAAAATGGATCAGAACACACACTAATGTGTTTAGAAACCTGTGTTTTTTGTCATATCTCATAAAGACACGAGGACAATGAGGACTTCCGGAACCTCTTCAGAAAGTGGCAAGAATGAGGGGATAATGTGTTTGAGTTGACAGAGAATATTTCGAAGGACATCAATGACAATGTGAGTTTCTCTCTTTTTTGTTTAAACATTTAATTTACCATATGTTTAGATCCCACCTCACATTGACTCGTTTAATTCTTATGATAGCATTATAAAGAAGGTGTTGTTATTGACACCATTTTACAGAGAGGAAGACTGACATCAAGCAGATCATCTAAGTTTACACAGCTGTTGGCAAAGCTGGGCTTTGAACCCAGCTGCCTGGCTCCAGTCTGAGCTCTTGCCCCTCCGGCAGTACCTTCTTTGTGCTTGTTCAGCAGTGACAGACACATTGTCTCATGAACTCTGTTTATTATATGGAGCACAACCAAACCATCATCTGGATTTTGTACATTATTTAGAATAACTTTCCTCTTATCTCTTATGATTTTCGTATTCAAAATAAATATATGGTCATGAAGACTTGCTATTTACCTTGTAGAATATTCATTTTTAATTTCTACCTCCAAAGTAATGTTCTTGTTTCTAATACATCAAATCTTTAAAATGTACTAATACATAAAATTAATATCTTCTGTGATTGCTGAATGTCACATATTATGGTAATTGTTCTAAATGCATTGTCATATTTAATCTTCCCAACATTCACATAATAGTTTACAGATCAGGAATCTGAGACACAAAGAAATAAAGAAATTTTCCTTTACTATTTACTATTTTGAAGATCATGATAGATTTGTAGCCTTAATTTTCTGGTGGTGATAATAATTGTAGCTGAATATCAAGCCTCTTCAATTTTAAGTCTTTTTTTTAATAAATACTGCATTGATATTAAGAAAAAACTAAAAATCACTAATAACTCTACAATTCCCACAAGTACTATTGTTTGAAAGGTTTTTTTTGTCTTAAAACCCTTATCATCTGATTTTTATTTAATATTATAAGTGCTGTCATAACTGTTACTTTAATGGTTTCATCTTATTTTATTTAGTTCACACTAAAATTTAGTTAACTTTTCTCTGAGTTTTCTTACATTCAAAAATATTTTTAAATATTAAAAACACTTATTGAAATAGTAAATACTTATTAAAATAACACTTATTAAAATACTACTTATTTTAAATAATATTTAAATATTTTAAATGAGTGTAAAAATACTTTTGAAATGTGACACTGACCAATTTTATACAAATAATTTTTCCTTTTATTGGTTTAATTCTTTAAGACTAAATTTCAAAAGAGAGAAGACAGATAATACATTTTATTTACTTGAAAGTTTACTTATTTTACTTGAAGTTTACTTCTATGATTAAGAGCAAGATGGTTCCCAACAAAGAGGCCTCATGATGACTTGAATGGACACCACTATCTTTCGTTTTACAGTTCTTTGAGGAATAATTTTCATGGCATTTACCACCAATTTCCATGGAGGTGTCTATGAATATTATATATGCTTGCAAGGATACATTTCTTAGGCATATCAAATCCTGTCATATTCACCTTCATCTCCACAGCATGTCGAATGCTCTCCATAAATGAGAGAAGCAAAGCTGTGTGTGGATTTTGGTACAACTACAGCAATTCCAAGCACAAGGTCTCCAGGGTGTGCATAAGGGACACTGAATCAACCAAAGAAATAACCACTCCCGATCTCAAATGTCTATATACTCTTACCTATTTTCATGCTAAGTAACTCCTACCCCAAGTTCTTGCCCACAATAATTACTATGATGTTTTTTTTTGTTTGTTTGTTTTTTGTTTTTTATTTTTTATTTTTTATTTTTTTAATTTTATTTAAGCGAAGAAAAACAAAACAAACAAAAACTACAACAACAACAACAAAAAAACGACATATATAGTAAAAACAACAAGCAAAAGAGACAAGCAAACAACTAGCATAAATACACAACATTGCAGGTTTACAAAACCGGAAGATAGAAGCTTGACAATGGTTGCAATTTGCGCATCGTTAACTATGATGTTTCTTTACTAGTAAAAGAAAATATAAAAGTGACAAAAAGTCAAGAACTGAGGAAGAAGAAGACATTATTGAATGGTGTATCACCTCTCAGAAGCAGAAAGAATATTGGCAAAAACAGATTCCATCCTCCCCCACCATCACTGCCTTCTCCTGCCACCAGGTAATGAAAGTGAAAGTTGAGAACACCTAAATGGATACAGTTTTTGTCAGTTGTACCTCAATAAAGTTGGGAGTGGGTGAAGTGAAATGTTTCCTGTACATTAAGTGACTCAAAGAAATTTCCCGAGGGCTGGGAGTTTGGCTCAGTGGTGTAAGTGGCTGTCTGGCAGGCGCGAGGCTGTGAGTTCGATCCCCGGTGCTGCAAAAAAAAAAAAAAAGAAAAAGAAAAGAAAAGAAAAAAGAAAAGAAAAGAAATTTCCCGAATCTGCGTAAGAGTAACTTCCTGTTAAAAGAAAACACAATCACACTTCAGTACTCATCCTTAGCTCATTCCCAAGCTCGTGACGAATGTGGAGACTTGTGGCATGTGGTTTGAATACAAGCACTTAAAAATGCACAAAAGCACAAGACAGTAAGGACAACATGTGCCAGCTCTGCATTGTTTGCAGGCTGCCACCAAGAGCTGAAACATTGTTTTCCAGTCAAAATGCAACAAGAACTAGGTTTGATGACTTCTGAAGTCAACAAGTACTAGGCTACTGTAATAGATTCTACTTACTCCATGAGCCCATACCAGCTATACTCTCTCTTCTGTGAGCCTTATACATGTGCACTTAGTTGATTCTTATGCAAGCTCTATAAGCTAGAATCCATTACCTCTCACTTTGTAGATAAGGAAATGAAGTCTAGGATAAAGTCAGGCAACCTTCTCAAGGTCTCCTTCAACAGTCTAAGAATTCAGACAGGCAGATTTCATAGCAGCCCAGGGCTCCATCTGCCACTTTGCCTTTCCAGAAAACTTATTCCTGCCTCCTTTTCTTCCTGCATTATAAAACATTTCCTCTCCCATACCCTACATCCCAAACCGAGTATTTTTCATAAGATGTTTTGAAAATCTGTTCAATGCCAATTTAAGAAAAATTCTTAGAAGTGTGAATTGTGTGTGGGTGTATAATTTCTCATTAATACTAGAAAGAGGATGGTTAAAATTTTACCACAGGGTCTTGTGACAAAGAAATACATTAATTTGGGTGATATCAAAAAAGATGTATTTATAGGTATGAATCGCCCACTTGTTCTTCTAAATTCGAGTGTGGGAGGCTAATATTCTAATAGGCATTAAGGGAAAAGATGAATTAAACGTTTATGACACACAGAAACATATGTAAAGGTTGGTAAAACTACTGTCATCTATTACTTATAAACTTATCATACATTTTAAAACAGCAAAATTATTGCCTTATGATTTTAAAATTTTTTAGCATAATTCTAGATGTTCTATAGTAGCCAGATTGACTACCACCATGTGAGTTATCTTTCTGACAGTAACTGAAATTCTTTATATAGCTTAGTGACCTCGTCTCTCACATCCTTTAGGAGAGAAAATGATTTCGATAAAAGGTGATATTATAAAGTAGTAAGACTGTTTTTTTTTTTTTAAGAAAAACAGTTTTTAAACAGTGACTCTTTGGGATGTGTGAACAGGTGTTCTACGTAGCTGTGGTTTTATTATTCCATCAATTAGCCAAAGTTCAAGGCGCTCCGTTTGTCTATGTCTGCTGTCTCCTTACCCCCTCAACACTGGTTTTCAAAGTTGTTCAAGCTTCTTTGAACTGAGACACAGCCTAGAACTATTCATATATCTACTTACGAGCACTGAGCATCTGGAGAAAATACCCTCGACCTTGACGGCAGAAACTTCTTTTATGCGCTCACATTTTCCTTTCCAATGTCCAATATCTGGCTGAGTTTTTTGACTTTTATCGCTGTAGTCATCCCCCGGCAGTGTCACTTCACCTACCTAGGGACTACTTTCTCTTGCTCTATTTTTTCCTCTCGTATTTTCAATTCAAATGACCCACTCCATTGAAGTCCAACAGCGTCACTGCTGCAATGAACTGGTGCCACGTTTGAGATTCCCTTTGCCTATGGATAACCTTATGCATAAGGGTCAGCCAGTTTTCTATGACATCCCCTCTCAGGCTAGAGAAAAGAAATTGGCATGCGTCACCATTTCCAATACCACAAGCAACTGACGCCTAAGAACTCTTAAACCTAAGAGTCCACAGCAGTCTAAATCAAAATCTTAAGTTGTTTCTGTTATTTCCAGGGTGTTCTAGCTCATTGATCTTCAGGCCACTGCCCAGTACCAGCAAACTGAAGCTTGTCTAGTCTTCATTTTCCCCAGCCCTCACAATGAGAGGACTCTGGGCACTGAACCCTGGAGAATAATTTATGTGAAGATGTCAAAATAAAGAGCTGAGGGCTATCCTCGGAGAGCAGCCTAGTCATTTCATGTTGTGAAGGAGAGATAAAAGACAGCAGCCTGAATCGTGAGGCTGCAGCAAGATAGGACAAAACCACCTTCTTAGCAGTCGGTGCATACAGTGCATTGTGTTCTATTTTCTTTCTTTCTTCCTTCCTTTTTTTTTCTTTTTGTTTGTCCCTCTAGTAATTCCTTCCAGGAGCACTCTTCTTTTACCCCTCAGTATTTCCTTCTCTTTCTTACTCCTTCCCTAAGCGGCCAAACAAGCACAGAAGCATAAATAAAAATAAGTTCAACAGGTTCTATGTCTCTACCTCATTTTGTTATTTCATTTTATATGAACAGAATGTGAGATTCACTGTCTTAAATGCTTAAATGTATAATACAGTATAGTAGCATAGAAGCACAATATTAGATAGCAGATCTTTAGAGTTTATTTATCTTGTTTAACTAAAACTGTATGCCAGTTGTCAGTAACTTCTCTCTGACTTCTGGTAATCACTATTCATTTCCCTTTTGATCCTGTGCATTGACTACTTTAGATACCTTCTATGAATGGAATCATGCAGTATTTGTTCCTGACCAGCATCATGTTCTGCATTTCTATTAATACATTGACAATTTTAATCCTTTGAATGCATTTTCCTACTCTGGCCAAGAAAAAAAAAAGTCATGCCAAATGACAAAAGTTAATTTTAACTTCACATGACTTGAACTTTAAAAACAAATAAACAAAACAAATCCAAGGAAGCTAACCATGTTAGGCATCTGTAGCACATTCTTGGAAAATACAAAAACTTTCTATTCACCAGACAGATCCCTAGCTCTGCCTTTCCCTTCTCCTCCTCCTCCTCCCATCTCTTTTGTTTCATTGCATTGTTCTTCAAGTCACAACTATCACCTCCTTAGAAAAGATCTTGAAGACCTCAGTTTACCCACCTCTACTATTCTATGCTCCTATAACAATCCAGACTATTACTTTATAGCACTTTTCAAAACTGTAACAAACATTTTCTGATTATGTTTCTCTCCATTCCAGTCTGAAAGGGCAAGACCTGTTTCTGTTTCATTTGTCCCTTTGGCTCCAGCTCCAGTAACCAGCTGGCACTGGGGATCACAACCAGATGACTGTCAAATAAATGATTGGGGAGGAAACCAAAGTATGAATAATGCATGGACGCTACTCCAACAAGTACTCCAAACTGCAGTCCTCTCTGTCACTCCCAAGGCCAAAGAGAGATCTGGAAGCTACAGAAACACTCTTTACTCAGACTCTCCCCATCAGCTTTGCCACTTACCGTACAGAACCTAAAATTCAACTGCCCATCTCTCACTTTAAGTTCCAACACTCACTTTTTAAAAAAAATGTCTATTTTAAGCCGGGCGTGGTGGCGCACGCCTTTAATCCCAGCACTCGGGAGGCTGAGGTAGGTGGAGCGTTGTGAGTTCGAGGCTGGCTTGGGCTACAACACGGCGCAAGGCCGACCTGAGCTACATAGCGCGACCCTGCCTCAAAAAACCAGGGCTGGGAGTTTGGCTCAGTGGCTTAAGCGCCTGCCCTGGAAGGCGCAAGGCTGTGAGTTCAATCCCTGGTGCCGCAAAAAAAAAAAAAAAAAAAAAAAAAAAAAAAAAAAAAAAAAAAAAAAATGTCTATTTTAGAGAGAGAGAAAATATCCACAGCTCCAGAAACAGCAGCAGAGGGATATCACCAAGCGGGGCAGACAATTGAATAATCCATCATCAGGATTTGAGTCCAGTATTGTTTTCAATGAGCTGTTTAGTTTGATCTTATTCTATCTTGACCTGCCTAATTTCATTATGTATGACATAGATAGCTATTTCAATGATAACAAAATATATTAGGGTAGCCTTTATTGACATTTGATCACCTTGTTTTGAAACTCTGTATTGGTTTCATTGTTCTGTTTTGAGTGATTTTAACCTACTTTGGTTCGTTTGACTATATTATAACAGATGATATAGGCAACTGCTTAGAAGATAATATGAGGTATTATAGAAATCAACGTTGTATTACTATGTATTGCTTCCATTGTTTTATTTGTTATTGGTTTTATTCAGTACTATATTGTTTGATTATATTAGGCCCGATGGTATGGGCAGTTACTTTGAAGATAACAAGAGGTATTACAAGGGAAGAGGAGGAAAGAAGGAAGGGAAAAGGAAAAAGACATAGATTTATATGTGGGTATACATAAGATGGTTAAAATGACTATATTATTAAATGCATTAACTATGGAGAGAGAACAGTTGATACGCATATGATTAGATCAATTTTACATATCTATATCTGTCAATCTGAGCAACCCCTTTGAAGGTAACGATATACAATGTTACAACCACTGTTAAATTCCAATCATCTCATTTTGTAAACCTATAATGTTACACTATAGGATTTGTTGTTGTTGTTTGTTGGTCCCTTTTGCTTTTTCTCTTTTCTGTCACCATTGTTTTATTTTTTATTGGCTTTATTCTGAACTATTTTGTTTGATTATATTAGGCCTGATGATATGGGCAGTTATTACAAAGACAGCAAGAGATACTCTAAGGGGAAAGGAGGGAAGAAGGAAGGGAAAAGGAAAAAGACATAAACTTATACATAGGTATACATAAGATAGTTAAAATGACTATATGACTAAATGCATTAGCTATTGAAAAAGAACAGTTAATACTCATATGATTAGATCAATTCTACATGTCTATACCTGTTAATCTGAACAACCCTTTGAAGGTAACTATATGCAATATTACAACTACTGTCAAGTTCCAATCATCTCATTGTGTAAACCTATAATGTTATCGTATTGGATTTGTTGTTGTTGTTTGTTTGTCTCTTTTGCTTTTTGTTTCTCTTCTCTGTGTTCATTTTCTCTTAAATAAAAAAATAATAAAAATAAAAAATAAAAAAATAGTCCAGAGATAAGAAGGAGAATTCACCTGTTGGCACATGATCTAAATGGACATGCCAGAAGACGGACTTGTGAGTATCGTTTTAGCTAATATTTCCAAGGGAGTAATAAGGGGTGAGAAAAAGCATCACATAAATAAAACCAAGCACTGATCTCGATTGTTATTACTATAGCATTTACGGTACATGAAACAAAGAAAAGAAAACAAGGAAAAAAGAAAAAAGGAAAGAAAGAAAAAGGGATTACCTTTCATCTTTCCATCTTAATGCATTTAAGGTCTCTTGAGAGCAGCCACCCTGAGGTTGCTCCTATTACTTGAAGTAGTTACAGGATTTTGGTGAGCAAATGATCCAGCAACAGATTTGCTAGGAAACTTGGATATATTTTATATTGATTATTTACATTGGTTCAAGGCTATTGATTCAGACAATAAGCTTGCAATGAGCCTATTATATGTCAGGGATTTTATTTTTTTTATTTAAGAGAAAAAAGACACAGAAAAGAAAATTGACAAACAAGAGACAAACGACAAATCCAATACAATAATAGCATAGGTTTACAAAACAACATGATATGAATTTGACAATGGTTATAATTTCGCATATTGTTACCTTCAAAAGGGTTGCTTAGTTTGACAGAATAGATATATAAAATTGATCTAAACATGAGTATTACCTGTTCTTATCCAATAACTAATACATTAAGTAGTATAGTCATTTTAGCTATCATATATATATATATATATATATATACACACACAAATTTGTCTCTTTTTCCTTTTTCCTTCCTTTTTTTCCTCCTCTCCCCTATCCTAATTACTTTTCCTCTTTGAGTAGTATCTTACCCTTACACAGTATTTATTGTAGATTTTGGATCATGTATAGTTTTTCAGTTTCTTACACTAAGGAGACAATATGGTATTTACACATGTGAGTTTAATTTACTTCATTTATGAGTATGATCTCAAGTTGTGTCCATTTACTTATAAAATTCTCGATGCAATCTTTCTGATAGCTGAGTAGTACTCCAATGTATAAAAATACCATCTTTTTTATCCATTCCTTGATTGATGGGCACTTTGGTAGTTTCCAAGATTTGGCTACTACAAATTGGGTTGCTATAAACATGGGTGCACAAATATCACTGTGGTATGATGTTTTCAGTTCTTCTCGGAAAATGCCCAGAAGTGGGATAGCTGGGTCAAATGGAATCTCTAATCCTAGCTTCTTGAGGAATCTCCACACTGATTTCCACAGTGTTTGCATCAGCCTACAATCCCAGCAACAGTGGAAAAGAGTTCCTTTTTCCCCACAGCCCCTCCAGCATTTGTTGTTGGTTGATTTTTTAATCTTGGTCATTCTTTCTGGAGTGAGATGAATATCAGGTTGTTTTAATATGCATTTCCCAAATTACCATTGATGTTGAATATTTTTTCATCTATTCATTTGCCATTTGTATTTCTTCATCTGAGAAGTGTATATTCATCTCATATGCCCATTTTTGGATTGGGTCCTTGAATTTTGGGGAGCTGATATTTTTTAATTCTTTACATGTTTTACATAGAAGTCCTTTGTCTGAGGGACACTTGGCTAAGACATTTTCCCAATTTGAGGGTTTTCTTTTCACTCAGTTGGACATTTCCTTTGACATGCAAAAACTTTTTAATATGACGAGATCCCAGTTGTTGATTCTGGGAAGTGTTTCCAATGCAGTTTGATTTTTGTTCATAAACTCTCTGCCTACTCCTATGTCATCAAGATTTTTACCTACTTTGTCTTCCAGCAGAGTTAGGTCTCTGTTTTAATATTCAGATCTTTGATCCATTTTGACTTTAGTTCAGTGAATGGTATAGACATAGATCTAGTTTTAGTTTTTGGGATATGGAAAGCCAGTTTTTCCAGCACCACTTACTAAAGAGGTTTTCTTTCTCCCAGTGTACATGTTTGGTGCTTTTGTCAAAGATGTGAGGTGGCTGCGTGTGTTTGTAGTTATGGCTGTATCTTCCAATCTACTCCATTGATCTTCAGGTCTGTTTTGGTTCCAGTAGCTTGCTGATTTTATCACAGTAGCTTTGTAATATAATTTCAAGTCAGAGATTATAATGCCTCCTGCTTTACCTTTGTTGCACAGAATTACCTTTGCTATTCTAGTTCTCTTCTGGTTCCAGAAGAATTTTAGGGATGATTTCTCTAGCTCTGTGAGGTATGTCAGTGGTATTTGATTGGAAATGCATAAAATCTGTTTAACAATTTGGGGAATATAGCCATTTTCACAATGCTTGTTCTTTCTATCCATGAACAGGGAATATCTTTCCATTTTCTGAAATCCTCTTTGATTTCCTTTTTCAAAGTAGTGTAATTTTCACTGTATAGATTTTTACTTCCTTTGTTAGATTGATTCCTAAGTATTTCGGTTTTTTGGATGCTATAGCAAAGGGTGTGGTTTCCCTTATTTCTCTCTCAGTGACTTTGTTGTTTGTGTACAGGAATGCTATTGATTTTTGAGTGTTGATCTTGTATCCAGCTACATTACTGAATTTGGTTATTACTTCTAGAAGTCTTTCACTGGATTTTTGGAAGTCTTCTATATAGAGTATCATATCATCTGCAAATAATTTAACTTCTTCCTTTCCTATCTTTATTTCTTTTATTTCTCTCTGTTGTCTAATTGCTCTGGCTAATGTTTCCAGAACTATATTGAATAGGAGTGGTGATAATGAACATCCTTGTCTTGTTCCTGATTTTAGGTTGAAAGTTTTCAGTTTTTGTCCATTTAGTAAGATGTTGGCTGTTGGTTTATGATATATGGCTTTTACCAGGTTGAGGGAGAGACCCTCTATTCTGCTTTTCTGTACGATTTTTATCATGAATGAGTGTTGGATTTTGTCAAAAGCTTTTTCTGCATCTATTGAGATGATCATGTGATTCTTGTCCTTGGCTCTGTTGATATGGTGTATTACATTTATTGATTTATGTATGTTGAACCATCCCTGCATTCCTGGGATGAATCCCACTAGATCATGTTATATAATTTTCCTGATGACTTGTTGTATTCTATTTGCCAGTATTTTATTGAGGATTTTTGCATTTATGTTCATTAGGGAGACTGGCCTGTAATTTTCTTTTTTGGTTGGGTCTTTCTCTGATTTTGGTATTAAGGTAATACTTGCTTCCAGGAATAAGTTAGGGAGACTTGCTTCCCTTTCAATTTCACTGAAGAGTTTGGGGAGTGTTGGCATTGTTTCCTAAATTTCTTGTAGAATTCAGGAGTGAATCCATCAGGGCCTGGGCTTTTCTTTGTTGGCAAGGTTCTAATTACATTTTCAATTTCATTAGCTGAGTTGGGTTTTTCAGCAGTTTTACATCTTCTTGATTCAGCTTTGGCAATTCATACATTTCTAGGAATCTGTCCATTTCTTCTGTGTCATCAAACCTATGGGAGTAAGTGTTTTCAAAGTAGGTATTACGATCCAAGGGTCTGTAGTGATTTCACCCTTTTCATTTCTTATTGCACAGATTTGAGTTTTTTCTTTCCTCTTTTTGATAAGGTTGACTAAGGGTTTATCAATTTTGTTTATTCTTTCAATGAACCAATTCTTTGATTCACTAATTCTTTGCATTATTTTCTTGGTTATAATTGCATTAATTTCCGCTCTGATTTTGATAATTTCCTCCTTTCTTTGGGTTTTGGGCTTGACTTGATCTCTAGAATCTTCTTCTAGAAGTTTGAGGTGCAACAGTAGGTTGTTTATGCGTGTTCTTTCCATTTTTCTGATGTGGGAGTTTAGTGCTATAAATTGCCCTCTGAGGACTGCTTTCATTGTGTTCCACAGGATTCAGTAATTTGTATTTGCATTTTCATTTGATTTTAGATATTGTTTAATTTGTCCTTTAATTTCTTCTGTGACCCATTGATTGTTTAGGAGAGTGTTACTTAATTTCCATGTGTTTAAGGGCTTCTTGTGGGATTTTTTGTCATTAATTTCCAATTTTATTGCTCTTTGGTCAGATAATGTGCATGGAATTATTTCAACTCCTTTGCATTTACTTAAGCGTGTTCTATGGACTAGTATATGATCTATTTTAGAGAATGACCCATGTGCAGCTGAGAAGAATGTGTATTCTGATGTTGTTGGGTAGAACACTCGGTACACATCAACCAGGTCCATTTGTTCACAAGTTTTATTCAGTTCTGTTATTTCTTTGCTGATTTTTTGTTTGGTTGAACTGTCTTTTTGTGACAGTGGGGTGTTAAGGTCCCCCATTATGATTGTATTATTATTTGGTTTTTCATGTCTATTAAAATTTGTCTTACATAACTGGGTGCTCCCATATTTGTTGCATATATATTTATGATGGCAATCTCTTCCTCTTCAAGCTTTCCCCTAACAAATATGTAGTAACCTTCTTTACCTCTTTTGATCATTCTTGGTTTGAAGTTCACATTGTCTGCAAACAGAATAGCTTCCCCTGCTTTTTTCTGGGTTTCTACTGCATGGAGTATTGTTTTCCATGCTTTGATTTTTAGTCTATGAATTTCCTTTTGAGTGAAATGTGTTTCTTGTGCACAGCATATTGTTGGATTTCATTTCTTAATCCACTCTGCCAGTCTATTTCTTTTTATTGGTGAGTTGAGACCATTTACATTGATTGATATAAGTGATATGTCCTGACTTATCACTGTCATGTTATCTTTTTGTTGTTTTCTACTTTTCCTGTTTAATTATTTTCCCTGCTTAGTGGTTTCCTTCTACTATTGTTCTTGGGATTGTAATTGTCTTTGTCTCTTTCTAGAGTTTCTTTCAGTACTCTTTGTAGTGTTGGTTTGGTGGTCATGTATTTCTTCAGTTTTCTTTGTTATGGAAATATTTTTTTCTTCATCAATTTTTAAAGATAGTTTTGCAGGATACATCAATCTGGGTTGAACTTTGTTTTCTTTCAGGATTTGAAATCTCCTTGACTTGAAGGTTTGTGTTGAGTATTCTGTCTTGATCCTGAGAGGCTTTCCTTCATATGTGACCTGTTTTTTTCTCTGACAGCTTTTAGTATTCTGTTCTTGTGCTGAATTTCTGATATCCTAATTACTTTTTAAAAAACAAAACAGAAAAAAAGATGTAATACAGAATTTCAAAAAAAAAGTAAGAAATCAATACTATTTCAATATATTGCACATTGTTATCTTAGAAGTAGTTGTTAAGTTACAAGATCTAGGCATAAAAAATGATCAGACAATCAACCAATGACAACACAAACTATTCTTTCTGATGAACTGACAAAGAATTAGTATATGTCTGGGTGAAGATTTATTTTGGTTATGGTTAATTGGAGTTCTGTATGCCTCACTTATCTGTAGATCAGATACTCTTCCCATGTTCCGAAAATTTTCTGCTATTATTTCTGCCAATAGTCTTCGCAGGTCATTCATGTTGACCACTGCTTTTTCACTGACACCTATCAATCTCATATTGTTTCTCTTGGCATCATCTTGCAGCTGTTGAATTGTTGTTTCCTGGTTCCTTGTTATTCTTAAGAGATCTTTTCTTTCATGATTATAAGCTTCCATGCTGTCTTCAAGGTCTAAGAGTATGTCTTCAGCTTCATTGAAGCAGTTTTGCCAACTTTCAATGGAATTTTTAATTTCCTGAATATTCCTTTGAATATGTTTCATGCATTCTAATTCTGTCTAGTATGTTTCATTCAAGGTTTCCATTATTTTCTTACGTTCTTCTATTTTTTTATCTTGATCTTCTCTAGATACACACAGCATTTCTTTCATAATGTTTGTCACTTCATTTTTTACCTGAGAGATTATTTCTGATCTGATTTCCTCTATAGCTTCATGGAGTTATTTCTTTGCTTCAGTTGCTATCATCTCAGAAAGTTCAGTTGTGTGATTTCCAGTGCCCTCCATTTCAGTGTCTCTTGGGTTTGTTCTCGGTGGGCTGGAAGACTGAGACTGCCTCTTGCTCTATCATTTTGTCATTTTCCTCTGGGATCCATGTGGCTGGTCAGGCAGCCTTCTGATGGATTGCACTGGAATGCTGCACTGGGTAGAGTTTCAATCCTCCAATATCCCCATGGCTAGCTGGGGCACATCCCTGAACTATGGTGCTGAATCTTTGTGCTTTGTGGCCTGTGAGGCTAGCCACATGTTCCCCCGATGTACTTTGTTGAGTTGCTCTGGGATGCTGGGCTGGGCAGAGTTTGCTTCCTCCCTGCAGCTAGCAGAGGCACACCCCCAGAGTGTGCCACTGGGGCCTAGAACCTGGCTGAGTGGAGTTCAGAACCTCCGCAGCTGAGGTGACTAGCAGAGATGCACCCCTGGGGGTGTTGCGCTGGGGTCTTGTACCCAGCTGGGTGGAATTCAGAGCCTCCAGGAACCAGGTAGCTAGCAGGGATGTACCCGCAGTGTGTCACCGGGGTCTAGCACCTGGCTGGGTAGAGTTCAGAACCTCTGTGACCCAAGCAGCTAGCAGGGATATACTCCCGGAGTTTGGTGCTGGGGCCTTATGCCTGGCTTAGTGGAGTTCAGAGCCTCTGGCACACAGGGTTAGCAAGAGTATGCCCCAGCATATGGTGCAGGAGCCTTGCTCCTGGCTGGGCGGAGCTCAGAACATCTGGGACCTGCTGTGTAGCTAGCTGGGCCACACCCCTGAACTATGGAGCTGCAACCTTGTGCTCTGATGGGTGAAGCTCAAACTCTCCAAGACCCATTGGCTATGGTGGTTGCTTCCTGATGAGTGGCTCTGGGCTCTAGGCTGGGCTGGGCTTGGTACTACTGTGCCCTGAGAGACTGGCCTGGCATTCCCCCAATGGATTGTGCTGGGATGCTGGGCTGGGAAGAGATGTCATACTAGTATTTCTGTAAGCATTTTGAATAAAAGACATACAAAAGAAAGATATCAAACATATAGAAGATTCATATTTGAAGACCTGGTACATTCTATGGAAGACTCTAAAACAAAGTATTTGTTTTCTTAAATAAAACAAAATAAATATAAGGATGGAAGAGATAAGAGTGTTACACCAAGCTGTGAGACCTAGAGAAAATATTTATTTTGCACACATGTTTGGCATCAGAGATTGTGAGCACTTTGATCTGCTACATTCCATTCCCATCATATTTTCAGTAGTGTGGCAGTGATGTGGTAGGTGTGTTTAGTTTAAGAGAAAAACAGAACACATTCCTTCCCCAAGTCAGTGAGTCCTAGCCAGTGTCTCTGCACCCACACAGAGCCACAGAGCTCATGTGCAAGAGAAGTCTACATTTCCTTCAGAGGTTAGAACCAAATTATAAAGAATACTC
Organism: Dasyprocta punctata; assembly: GCA_004363535.1. Taxonomy (NCBI): domain Eukaryota; kingdom Metazoa; phylum Chordata; class Mammalia; order Rodentia; family Dasyproctidae; genus Dasyprocta; species Dasyprocta punctata. Next base: position 43,000 of record RJWM01004430.1, on the reverse strand, counting down.
ACCACTGACCAGTGAGCTGGGAGAACTGAATGTGGAGGCAAAAGAACAAAGAACTATTCCTTTATGTCTAAAGAGAATTTTAAAAAGTAGTTAAAGCCTGCCTCCTAACAGCATGAGGAAGAACTAGAAAATGGAGAGTGAGCCACATTTTATCTAATAAGCACAAGGAAAGCACCCAACTGCATGGCCTGAAACAGTTATAAAATATGTCATAGGTATATTCTTGCCCAGAATTCCCTAGGATTGTAGTTCCTATGAATGCTTAAAAGTAGAAGCTCTTTATGATGGTAGAACAGGGGGGTAGGACTGATTCAGAAATATTCACATTTCACATTTAAATTCCTACATCACATTTACTCTGAAACACTCAATAGAGTAGAGTAAGTATTTATTGTTTCATTTTATGTGAGTCTGCATAGCATGACCAGAAAGGGTCATTGTGTCTAATATTATAATTCTTTAGTGTCCAATCTAGTTCTTGATTCAGAATCATACATTTGTTTACCATGTAGTCATGCATTTTTTGTCACTATTCTGCTTCAGTCCTTCCAACAGTTTTACCCCTCACTTGCAATATGCTCCATACCTCTGCCTCTGCTCACTGGACTCATCTGATACAAGAGTGGTTACTCCAGCTTGCCTTAGGAAACTCAAAGCTTCCTCCACCTCAGCAGCCTGGGACCCACTACTTCCTATACCTGGGTTGCCCCCCTCCAAAGATACTCACTTAACAAATTCTTTGAAATAATGCTGGTCTCAGTTCAACTCGCCCTTTCCATGTTAGGCAGTATCCAAGATGTCACCTCAGGAACCACACCTCCTGGTGTTGTAGAAAAACCATTACCAAACCAGATAGAAGACTTCTTGTGCTGAGGAATCTAGAAGGCAACCTTATTTGATTGTAATGCTGGTAGGCTGGGGTACAATTAACAGTGTCCAAATCACCAGCCAAGAGCCAGCTTTGAGTCCAGTTTAAATAAAGTTTACAAGCAGGAAGTACAAGGCATTACATGATTGGTGACATGGATTGAATTAAGTCATATATATAGTCAGGCAAACTAACTCTAAATACATTTGTTTAAAAGGAATTGTTTATTATAACATACGAACATCCTGAGAACGAGGGGAGGGGGTACAAGCAGAGAAAGCAAAGTTAAAACCTGTCCTTGGCTGGGTTACTTCATCCCAAACAAAGTCCTTGAAACCAGTTGGAAGCAATATATTTTGTTAACTAAGGGAAACATAACTTCAGAATAGTCAAACTGGCCCAGTGCATTGTAAGAAGAAAAGCAGCTGCACCCGGACAGTCAAGGCTGACAGCGTTTAGCAGGGCATTTATATGACAGACAACAGAAACATATACAGAGGCTATTATTTGATTGTAACTTGCTCTAACACGTCTACAAGTTTGTTATTTTATAACTATGTCTTTACTGATCCTGTAATTGTGCCCTTACACTGGTACTCACAGGAGTAACAATCTCCTTTCCCAGCATTAGTATTAATGTGTGTGACCAACAGAACATGATATAGTAGACATGCAATCTCTAAAACTAAGACATAAGATACATTGCTCCTCTTGGATCTTTGATTTTGAGAGAAACTAGTCAGCATATCATGAAGCTACTTCCAAAGTCAGACTGAAAAGCTTCATGTGTGAAGGAACTGAGACCTGTTGCCAATGATGACTGGAGGGCACCATTTTGGAAGTAGATTCTCCAGACCCAGCAATGACAAATTTCTGGGAGACCTTGTGCTAGAATGACCCTGGTAGTCATGCCTGAAATCTCAGTGGCAAAAACCATATGATAGAATCAACGTTCACTGTTTTTTTCAAGTTGTTAATTTGAAGAATAATTTGTGTCATAGCAGTAATCGCTGCTATACCTCCTAAAATTGGTCTGCCTTGATACCCAATCTTGATACCCAAGAGGGACTCTCTTGTAACATATGAAATTATACCATTTCATTTTCTTTCTCACACGTATACAGCGCCTTTATCTTATTTGTACTATTTTCGTTTGTTTGTTAGTTAGCTTGGTTGGTTATTGCTTGTCTTTATCCACTGAAATATGAGCTTCTTGAAGACAACAACATTGTCTGTCTGTTTCATCAAGATTTATACCCAGAAATGGGGCACTGAAGACAAATGCTCAATAAAGATCTATTCAAAGAATAACTTACCACTCTGAGAAAATTCTGTCTCACATATAGACACAGTGGTCACCAGATAATTAAAAAAAAAAAAAAATAGAGAAAAAATATTTTCTAATGAGGTTGAAAAAATTCCAAATAAATGTAAGCAAATAATCAGGTTATCTTCAAATCATCTCAAAGATTTATACCTGAGAGGCCTAAAGCTATTTTAAGAAGTAAGGCAGGGGAACATTCTCTGTATCCAGTTACTTTTTTTGTTAAGTAAAACATACACCTTTTAAAATTCTATCTCAGTGTATGGTTTCAGACTTCACAAACATACACGTATTGTATATACAATTCCACAACAAAAACTGAAGGTCAAAGATCTACATGTATAGCATTCATGTTTCTTATTTGCACAACACACGCTTTCATGTGTTTTCTTTCAGTGATTCACCAGAGGAAAACTGAATCTGCTCCTTGGCTTTCTTCCAGAAGGCTCTTCCAGCCTCTTCGGCTGTGATCCTGCCATCTGGACAAAGTCATAGCTGCAGAAAGCACCTCCTAATTAGGGGCTCAATAATGAAGCAGTGTCATGCCCCCACCTAAGCTGATGCATTCCTGTAGAATATGACATTTCTATTATGCTGCCTTGAGAAATAGATTGGCGTCTGTGTACCTATAGAAACAAAAAACACTCAATATGTCAAATTCCAATAACAATTTTAAAGATAACAAAATACAGCTTTCCTAAATTTGATGAGGGGCTATTTTCCCTACAGATAAATTTGGTAGGGAGTTGAGTTAGCAGAGGATTGAGGAAGGATGTTTGCTCTGTAGTTTGCAACAAATGCTGAAAATAATATGAGTCCTACCTTTGCAACCAAATTCACAGTAACAAATAATTTCCCTATATTTAAAATTATTAAGCCTGTTTCACTTCTAAGATTTACTACTAGATTTAAAGAAACGGTTACAAATTCTCTCTCTCTCTCTCTCGGCACACTCTGGATTTCTCCACTATAGATATAAACTTGGCAGGAGCTCCTCAGGTCTATAACTAGAAGAAATGCAGACCTATTTTTACAATAAGGAAAAAAAGACAAATGTTCTGAGATGCACACTAAGCGAAGAACACAAAATCCTCTTCTCCAGCAAGGGAGTGCCTGGCCTTGGTCTTACAAATAAAAAACAAAAAATAAAAGAGCCACAGAAGGTTCCCACTGTGGTCTGTTTGAACTGGGCAGCAGCTGGATGGGCAAATACACCTCCCCATAATAGCAAATTTACATGGAAATACAAGAATACGTACTCAGTGACTGGGTCCAGAAGGCAAATGTAATTATTTGTCTTTTTAAAAATTATTTTCAATGACTGAGACACCAAAAAAAAGAAATGGCATAGAGAGAAACTGACAATATTTTAAAGGTGACTGTAAGATTACATAACTCAACTGTAAGCAATTTGATGAAAATGATTTTTGAAAACTTAGAAGTTTTAAAATGTGGATATTACCATAAAGGATGTAAAAGTGAGTCTGTTTGTCAGTGGACTGCACAGATAAGACAATGTATACTACTTTTCTTAGAGAATGCCGAGTATGGATATGCTCATGTATTTGTACATTAGCTCATTTATAAATTTATTCACTCATTAATGTAGCTATTCATTTGATAAGTACTTAAGGAGCTTGGGAGGTACAAAGATGAAACAGACTCAGAGCTCTATAATCTATAATGAAAAGATGAAACTCAGCAGTCCCCCTAGAACAGGCTTGCCTGTTTGTGCATGGTTCAGATTATAATGCTGTAGAATCCGTTCATTTGTGAAAGCAACAACATAAATAGGAACTAAATTAGTCTTTGACATATTTTAATAGTGAATGTCTTATTTTTATGATCATGTAGTTACTACAGTGTTATATTATCTATTCATAATTATGCCTTATGTAAGAAGAACTCTGATATATTATGGTAGGCAGAAGAATCAGGAACCAGGGTCTAAAACTGTGCAGGGATGTGTAATAAAGAAAGTAATCTTTAGCAATAACTTTGCATGACCAGACTACTGAAGTTGAAAAGAATGATTACATTTTGACTTATCCTATGTGCCTCTTCTCTGGTTATCTGATTGTTCTACAATCACTACAGCAAAGCCATAAGTATCACATTCTAGTATTGACACAAAACACAACAGTGTTAGAAGATGACCTTGCCACCTCATCTCTTACCATGCTCTTTTTTTCATCTCTTCTGTTCTTTTTCGTCCCTTGGCACTGGAAGAAGGAGATGGCACGAATAGGCCAAGTTGATGTCAACAAGTGATAGCTCCGTATTATAATTATGGTCTACATTTTTCTGTTAGGATTGTCCTTAAAATGTTTAGTCAAGTTTCACTTACTTCTGGGGATTTTACAATGCTTACTATTAGCCTACTTATCAAAGTTGTGATTAGTATGTTGTGCTCCTAATGGGTTTGAAACTCTCAGAGAGATAACGAACCCCTAAAGACATGTCAAATCTCTGCACTTATTAAATGTTTGTGCCTAGGGCAAAGCCCAGATTACTCTGCCCTAATGCGTGCTTTCTAGGTACCACAAAATGTATTTTCTAGACTAACCTCAGTCTCCACCTTGGTAGCTACATAACCTCTCAGTTGTACTGTACACACTCTTCCCAAGCCCCTCCCCACTGAGTCACCCTGTGTCCCTCAAATCCAGTTCCTGGCTATAATATGGGATATGCCACCTCTCATTTCTGCACAATTAATGAATAATGTGCCTATGAATGAAACCCATGGTTCCATGGCCTCATCTCTTACCAGTGGTTCTGCATGACGTTTGCATATGTCTGCCCCAGGGCTGACAGTAAACCATCGCCCGTTTGCTAGTGTGCTTGTGCTCCAAGCTCAGCCACTTCTGTGTCAGCTGGTTTCCTAGGTCTTAGGTTTCCCTCGTAACGTCTCCAAGTGAATTTCAGGAAGAAGGAGGTCTACTCTACAGGAAGCCTCCTTATGCCAGTCCTGGCCCTGGGATTCTGTTCTTACGTGTGGTGGAACTGAATGGCTCTACTGAATGAGACTGAATAGGCTCTGATCGCCTATAAAATGAGACAGCTTCGGAGTATTACAGTATTGTGCTGTTTTCTTTCTATCACCTACACATACCTAGTAAGTTTTTAGAGAAGGAGCACGCTAGATCTCTCAGGTACTTATAGGGAAATTTAAGGGGTACTACAAGCACCCAGCCACTTCTTTTCCTCCAGGAAATGCTACAAAGACTTAACTAGTCTGCCAATCACTGCCTTGGTGTTAAACAGAGAGCATTTTCACAAATAAATCCTTTAAGAGTATCCATTAGCAGAACCAGAAAATGCTCTCACAAAACTCTGACAATGCTTTCTGCACTGGTGTAAGCGTCATATTTTTCAATCTATCTGGGTAGAGAGCTTGTAATTCAGTCAATCAACTTTTGTGAACAAGGCACATTACTTTGTTTTTCCAGAAGGGAGATCAATTTTCACTTTAAGCTCTTACTATACTTTCTGGAGAAACAGAATTAGGCTAGTACCTGCAATGATTTACCTAACTTCTTAGGGACTTCAGTGATGCCAAGGCCTTCTCTAGGTAGGAGAAGCTTTTCCAATTCTCAGTTTTGAAATATTGAAAATATTTCTTTTGTGTTTGCAAAGAAGGGCAAGGATGCCTGCTGTCATCACTTTTACTCACTGTGGAGTTCCCCAAATATAGTAAGGACAGGAAAAATATGAGGATTAGAAAAGAAAAAGAAAATAACCTTTATTTAGTATGATATGATTATGCTTATAGATAAAATATCCAATAAATTTGACTATTAACGCAATTAGTAAGATTAGGTAAGGAAAGGTACCAAAGATTCATTTGAATTTCCATTCACCAGTAAAAAAATTTAGAAAATGAAAATTAGGGAGCCGGGCATGGTGGTGCACGCCTTTAATCCCAGCACTCGGGAGGCTGAGGTAGGAGGAGCGTTGTGAGTTCGAGGCCGCTTGGGCTACAACGTGAGCGCAAGGCTGGCTTGAGCTACACAGTGTGACCCTGCCTCAAAAAACTAGGGCTGGGAGTTTGGCTCAGTGGCTTCAGCGCCTGTCTGGCAGGTGTGAGGCTGTGAGTTCAATCCCCAGTGCCGCAAAAAAAAAAAAAAAAAAAAAAAGAAAGAAAGACAATTAGGGATACAGGACCAGGGATTTAGCTCAGTGGTATATGCGTGGCAGGTGCAAGGTTGTGAGTTCGATCCCCAGTACAAAAAAAAAGTAATGAAAATTACGGAAACAGTGTATCTATTATTTACAGGAGTATGAGAAATAATGTATATGACCTTGATGGTGAAAATTATAATTTATTGAAATGCATTAAAGAATAGTAAGTGGAAATACTATATTAATGAATTGTAATATTCAATATTACAAAAATGTTATTTGATTACACACTGATCTGTAAATTTTATTCCTATCAAAATTCTAGCTAGCTCTGTGTGTATGTCACATGTGAAAGCTGACAAATCAATTTTAACATACATAGTGAATTGAAAAATTCCAATCACTAGACACACAAATTTAAAAGAGGAATGTCATTAAGACTTGACTATCAGATGTCAAAATTTACTATAAATCTGAAAAAATAAAGGTAGTGACTGACAAATGGAATAACAGAAATACAGAGCCGAGAAATAGACTGATAAATACATACATGACTTACAATTTTATAAGCAAATTAATGGAGAAAAGATGAAACTTGTAAAATAAATTATAGTAGGACAAATCACTATATATGTAGAAAAATTCTTCCTCAATCATACACACAAATTGCTGGTGAATGAAGCATGCAAATATGAAAGGTACAATTTTAGAAGCAATTTAGGGATTTTAAAAAATTATTTGGGATAGGTTGGTTCTCATTTCTTAACCAAGGCACAAAATGGACAAATTATGAAGAGAAATATTGAGAAGTACAATTGCATAATAAGAAATCCCACTTTCAAAATCCATCATAGAGTAAAAATGTAAGCTATAAATGTAGATAAGACAGTGTATTAAAAATTTAAGATTACTATGCATTAAATACAGAGAACTATGGATCAATAAGACAAAGTCAAATAACGATCAAAAATAAGAAATGAATATAAATTTTTAAAAAGGGAATAAATAAATGATTCATGAATATATTAAAACATATTAGCTTTTTTTAGTAATTGGAAAGTATAAATTAAAAACACACTGGAACACAATTAATGCCAACAAGGTTGGTAAAGATGTAAATGTAGAATAACGTCAAGTATTCCCATGAATCCCAAGCAAAGAAAGAGTCCCATTCATTGAAAGTAGACAAGATTTTAGAAAATCATGCAGCAAAGTTAAATACATGATGGCCTGTGAGTCATGAATTTTACTACTAGCTATTTATCAGTAAAAATTTTGCCCATGTTGTACTAGGAAATGTGATTAAGAATATTTGCTATTGTGCTGCTACAATAGGAATAAAATTTTAAAACTCCTATATGCACTTCCTGCATTGAATAAAAAGAGAAATTATGACATATTCATGCCATGGAATTCTATACTGCCATGAATTCAAGTTACAATCATTAAAGTAAATACTAAATCTAAATAAGGGATAGGGATGTAGTTCAGTGGTAAGTCAATTGTCTAGAACGTGTAAGACCCTAGGCTCAATCCCCAGTACCACATAAAAGAAGACAGAAAACACAATAATATGTAAAGATAGTAAGCACCACAATATGCTGAATGGTAGAAACATTATATAAGAATTCATACAGCACACTAATTTTTTCATAGATTGTAAAGGCAGATATAACTGACTTAATTCAGAACTCACACCAAAGCTGGTTTAAAAATGTAAAGGAACATTTACTATGTCCTTCAAGATAGTCATCACTTTTAAAAACTTGCATAGAAAGGAAAATGAAATGGAATGAGGATGGTAAAAGTATGTCTTTCTCTGGGCAAAGTATATACCAATGAACATTTCTTTGTTTTCTTAAACTGCATATGTTTTACTGTGCTTTTCATATGTAGCCTGTATTAATCAGTAACAGTTTTGTAGTCAATCCTTATCAAGTTTCTGTTCTTCTTTCTCATGCCTGATAATCTCTAACATATATTCCTTATAGGAATTGCGTTTCTTTTGAAAATCACTGATTTATTCATCCTTGCAATATTAAAAAAATAAAAAGACTTTTCTAGCACGGCGGGTACCTGGTGTTTCTGTTCTGATTCCTGCGCTGTGGTGTTCACAGCTGTCCTCATCTCCTGCGAGAGTCCACGTCTGCGGCGCCACCTCTGGAGGCCAGGAGCTAGGACTCTGTGCGTCTCAGGGGCCCTGTGTGGATTCCCCCTGGGCAACTGACCACTTCACCAGGGGTCGTTGATCGCTTACAGTATGGGACTACACTTTACTCCCAAGTCCTAAGAACTGGGACCGTGGTCTCATAAGAAACACTCCACTGTTTTTCCTTTCACTCAAATTCAGCTAAGTAAGCAGGAGTTTTCGATGGCCCAGGGTCTAGAGTCATGGCTTCTGCGGCTTGATACTGACTGTCTGATAATAACCGCGAGCAGTCTCCCCAGCGCCAGCGCTGAGGAATAACGGGAACATCCGAACACAATAGGTCCGCTTGCCGCGCACTGCTATCCTACTCGCTCGATAATTAGGTTCCTTTTCTTTGCCTTTCTTCTCAGTTACTTTCCTTTTTAAATAATCTCTTGCCTTAAAAATCTACTCTCTGACTTTGTTTCTGTGTCTTTTCTTCCTGAAACTCATCCGAGCAGCGGGACGCTAGCTGTTTCATGTGCATTACAGATGATACACTGATGAAGTGTGCTTCCTGTTTGAATATTCGAGTTTCCAACGTATTTTAATACTGTGATAGATATTTGTTGAAAACTCAACATCATTGGAAGAATCATATCATAATTTTCAGACTGGACTTCAGGCGATTTCTAGCTAGGAGATGGTTTTGCGTTTTACTTGAATATATTGTAGACCACTATTACTCACCCACTTCAGTCTTCCCCACCTTGAAACATTCTTTATTACCCACATTACTTTTCAAATCAGTGTTACAATCCATGGCCAGTCACACTACTTCGATTTGTAACGCTGACTTTTCCAAGACTTTCAGCTGATTCCTGTTATCTTTTCTATCAAAGGTAACTGGCGCGTTAGAAACAACCAAAGTCTAGGTTTAAAACTAAAAGTATCAACTAGTTAGGTTGAACCATATGTAATTGCTGTTTTTTCTTTTATAACTTATTTTTGCTATGTTTGATGGGCAAAATAGCAGTTGTATACAGCTTAAAGTGATAGCAAGTAATGGACAAATTTGACTAAAAATAACCTGGAGACATCTGAATATATACTAACATATCCATATGTCATATATATATATATATATATATATATATATATATATATATTTCTTACTCACCAGTGAGAAAAATCAAGCCACAAAAGCAGATATAAGAAAAGAAGAAATACATAAAGGAAACATGAATGGCTGATGATTATAAGCAGAAGTTATCCATTAAAATAGTAATCAAAGAAGTACAAGTGAAAGTAATAGTAATATACTACTTTTTGGTCATTGGATCCTATCACTTTTGAAGTTCTGTCCTCAGCAAACTTATCCTGCTTATAGTTAAGCACATAAAAACACCCAAGGACAGGATTTGTTCTTCCTTGTGGCTGAATAATAATTCAGAATGAAATTCTGCTATTTTCAAGAAAACAGACGGACCTGGAGACCATCCTCTTGAGTGAAAAAAGCCAGAGTCAGACAAATATCATATTCTCCCTAATACATAAAATCTAAAAAAGATGACAGACGAGTACAGGGAGACTATTGTTAGACAAAGGAAGGGAATAATAGGGAAGAGGAGGGGGTGCAGGGGGCATAATCAGGAGATGATATGAGCAAAATACATCACACACACAGAATCCCCGCCCCACAGTGTGAACTAAGAGAGCAAAGCAGAAAGGGCAATGAGGGAAATAAAGAAAAAAGAAATACCCAATGGCCATTTATACCCATTAGTTTCTTCCAGCCAAATTGTGGAAGAATACTCCATAGTGGAAATGAAAGGAAGTAACTTGATTTGTTCAACAGATTGGACTTTACTACAAATATTTCCTTTGGCACAGCTACCAAGCCCCAAATGTGCACACAGGAGGAGAGGGCAACCCCTGCCTGTGAAAGTGTCAACAGTTGGGAGTGAAATCCACTGCGGAGAAAATATACTATGAAAAAGAAATCTCCAAGTATGAATAGTTATACAACAGAACCCAATGGTGGGCTGGCTTACTGAGGCTCTCCAAGGCAAGAGAGGGTGATATGAAGTTATGTGTCCATCTGGAACTTTTGAAAATAAAGAATTTTTAAAAAAAGAAGTGAAATATAAACTTAAAAGGCAAGCTTTGTCATCAAAATGTTGCAATTGCAGCCTTCTGGCACGCACACGTGTTAGGCATAGAAGGGTGCTTAGCTATCAGAGGAGGGCAGCACTGCGGGCACTGCTGTAGAAGCCATCATGCCAGTGCTGGGTTTTGTCCCTGGAGCTGAGGGTCTTTGTACCTGGTGTTCTCATAGCTCACATAAACATTGACACAAATCATAGATAAACATGCTGAAGTGTCACGTATTCAAAGTGGAATGCCCTAACTACCATCTCCAAAGGTGGTTTTCTTTTTCAGCCTACTGTTTGCTCCATTCATTGTGCTTAGCAGATTCGCTTGATTGTTTAGGTGTTCTGGCTGTTTTGCCCCGTCCAGGTGGTCAGATCTATGTGGGCAAGGTCCACACCTATTGTACTCACCACCATGTCCCAGCACCTGCCGCAGTGCCTGCCATGTGATACACTCTCAATAAACATTTGCCTATGAGGAGGGAATGTAGACACAGGCAAAATCAGGATCCAGAAGTGAAGTTCAAGATGTGTTACTGTGATGAAGACCTTGGTTGGCTTACAAAGGTTGGCCCACAGCATGGAAGAAGCCAAGAAAAAACCAGTAATTCAATACAGAAGGACAGAGGAGAGCCGGACCTCACCAGAGATATAGACAGAACTGAACTAATCATCAGAAAGATTCCATTAAATTCCCAGACACTTGAGCTCAAGCTTGGGCCACCAACCCTCTAAAACACAGACTACTTCTACCACCATGTATTTCCTTTACCTATTTTATTTTCTGGAATAAACTCCATGGGAAAACATTTTGTTCAATACCATCTTCCTAGATACACTGTACATAGTGTTCACCCAGTAGATATCTTCTTTTTTTCTTTTGTTTAGCTCTCCTTTATTCCAATATTTAAAATTTTTTATTTTAAAAAAGCAAAACAAAAAAAGGTAGAATACAGAATTTCAAAAAAAAACATAAGAAATCAATACTAGTTAATATATTACATATTGTTATCTTAGAAGTAGTTGTTCAAGTTACAAAATCTAGGCATAAAAAAATCAGACAATCAAACAATGACAACGCCAACTATTCTTTCTAATGAACTAACAGAGAATTAGTAGTATAGTTATCTATCTTGCATACTTACATGTACATACAGTTATATGTATTTTGAGCACTTTCTTTCCCTTTCCTTATTATAATATCTATTGTACATTTTGGATCTTATTACTCTTTCAGTTTTTTTTAAATTATTATTTATTTTTTACATTATTATTTATTTTTTACACTAGGGAGACAATACGATATTTACAAATGTGAGTCACCCAGTAGATATCTTATAGCCAACTGAATTTTGCTGGAAGGGGTTAGAGCCAAATCTATCTTTACTGTCACTGTTTTGCTATATACATCTCTTTAATTCTTCCTAGAATAGAAGGTGTGCTTTCCATATTATTTTATAATTGGCTATTGCATTCCAGAGCCATCATATGAATTTCTTACTAAAGTCATGAAGATAACAGGAGTAGATACATTTAAGGGCATATTCTCATCTCCGGCAATGAGAACGTACACACGGTTAGAAAACTAATTACACAGAGTGACTCTGACTGTGGTTTTTTTTTGTTCAGAACAAGAGGTGTATCAAAGCACAACAAAGTCTGCACATATTTATGTTGGAAACTTCAAGTGGAATTGTGATTTCCAGAGGTCTGCTGTTTGGAAACGTCTGTTAGCACTGTCTGTGCATGAATTCGAAGTTGAGATTAAGAGCACGCTGGGCTCTTTGCTCGAGGCTCATCTGCATGAGAACTGAAATCAGTTGTGTCTTTGTTCTCTCCTGAGGAGTCTGACTACCCAGGCCACTGTCCCCTTCCAACATGAACGAATTTATTCACTAACTTTCTGAAATGTGATCAGACTCCACATGCGGCTGATATAGCCAACACCTTTAGGTCAGTGGTAGGTATTCTCCATGGACGAGCGTGCTTGTGTGCGTGCATGTGTGCGTGCGTGTGTGTTCCAGTGTCGCCGGCTCCCCCTGGTAAGAACGTCAGTCCCACCCTCAGCACTGCTGGCAGCTTTCCAGTCCACTGACCATTCTTTGTCTGACTCTCCTGTTTCCTCTGATTCCCAGGGCTCCATCTTCTGGTCCCTCCTCTTCTACCTGCAGTTCCTTTCTGAGACTCTTGTCTACTCCTGTACTGTTAAAAACTTGTGGCAAACTACACACACAATTTACCGTATTAACCATTTTAACTGCAATTCGGTAGTGTTAAGTATAGTCACACCATTGTATAACCAGTCTGCAGAGCTTTCTCATCTTGCCAACCTGAAACCCCATACCTATTAAATAATTTCCCATTATCCCCGGCCCCCCCCAAAAGTCCAAGCCATCACTCTACTTCCTTCATCTTTGAATGTGATCACTCCAGATATGTCACGTAAGTGGAATCACACAGCCTTTGTCTTTCTGTGACGGGCTTGTTTCACTTGGCATGTCCTCAAGGTTTATCCATGCCACAGCCTGTGTTGAAATGGCCTTTCTTCCCAAGGCCGAATAACAGTCCATTGTGCTCAGGTCCCACATCTCCTTCATCCATTCATCTGCCGATGCATGCCTGGGCCGCTTCCCTCTCTTGGCTGCTGTGAACAGTGCTGTTGCAGATGTGGGTGTGTGAACACCTCCCTGAGGCCCTGCTTCCATTCTTTCTAGTCTACACCCAGACGTACTCTCTGCCAACTACTGCCACTCCTCCAGATTTAAAGATCCTAAGTTGCACGCACTTTCTAATAAATCAGCATCCATATGAGTTCAGATACTGACTTCTGCCATCTGGTTTTATAATTGTGTCTATGTCCTTTTTTAACACATTGATCTGACATGTGCTCTGTTGCAAGCAGATTTGCTCAGGACCTTCTGACAGGGAGACCATGTACAGAGAACGCTTGGGTCTGAGCCATAGCTTGCCACCCTCCAGCCAAGTGACTCTAGGGACTCACTGAAGCTTCATGGTCCTTAGCTTTCTCATCTGTAGCACCAGCCTCAATGGGTTATTATTAGGATAAAAGAAAATATTACACGGCAAGTGTAAGTATTGTCATCATTTGTGGACCAGTCCCTTTGGTTTGTATTTGGTTATTCTTATCAACAATTTTAAATTGATAGAAACAATATTAACCAAAATAAAGTTAACTTATATTTCTCTATAAATGACACTTAGTGTTTCTGTTTAATAGTTCCATTATTCTAATATTTCAAGGGATTTTCTTCAGTGTTTGTGGAAGTCAAATATTCAATTTAACTTTTTCTTTAAAAACCAACTATCCATACATATGAATAAAGCACTTAGGATACAACTCTATACTATCTGATGGCAGAGGAAAACAGCCCAGACAGCTTGACAAGTTGTCTTTCAGCTTGCGTCTTAGAATTTGAACCTATTACATTCTATGGCCACAATAGTTTATGATTCCTTTGAGGAGTAAGACTACGGATGACAAAGGAATATATCATATACTCTAATACTTCTATCCATAAATTAAACTATGTGAGAAATGAAACTTACCTGTGTATTACTATTTAGGAGCTTATTTCATACCAAAAATGTTGTGATTTAAGTAATTTAGGGTTTTTATTTTTATGAAAAAACCTATAATTGAGCATAATATAACAAAACTTTACTGCTTAGCTCCCTGAAAGGTTAAAAACTGATCACTTCTTTTGTTTCAAAAATTGACTTTAAAAACCTATAATTGAGCATATTATAACAAACCTTTACTGTTTAGCTCACAGAAAGATTGAAAATGATTACTTCTTTTGTTTCTTTTGTTTTATTTCCTTTTACTTCATAAGTGCCCCAGTTTGGGAAGGAAAGCTTGCCTGTTTATGTCTTAACTTACTCTTTCCTATAGCAGCACAGAACATGCTGACCTTAAAATACTTTATCTTCAGGTTAGCGCTATTTACTGAAATTTAAGACTTCATAGGTTAAGGGTTGATGTGCTACACATTTCTTGGTAGGTGCAGCCAGGAAATAAAAGAATATTTCCTCTAGGAAATGATATAAAAACTAGGTTAACAACTAAAAAGTAAGAAATTGCTGAGAATTACGTCTGAATTTTGTATTGCACTTAAAAAGTGTATGAATTTTTTTGTCCAAAATAATCTTCATGGACTATAAAGATGCATTTCCCAACATTTTCTTTTCATTTTTTTTATTTTAAGGAGCAAGAAAAACAAAACAAAAATACAAGAAAAACAAGAAACAAAAGAGAAAAATAAACAGCATAACAAAATATGCTTTACACAAATTAAATTTAGTCTAAAATCAGTAAATACAGAATAGGTAAATCCAGAGAAAGATTTTCCAAGAAATTCACTAAGCAGGACGTAGGGAGGAACAACAGTTTTACACATTTGTATGGTTTTGCAAAATTAACATAAGTGACGTATGCTCCATTCATTTTAACCCCCTACCAACTCGGCTGTTTAGGCTTTCGATGTCTCTATAGCCATATTCAGTTCCCTGTGGATATGTGTCATGTATGTGAGAAATAATCTTTCCCCTCTGGCTGTTCAAATGGCCTGCATTCTTACTTTTAGCCACTAGGGAGTGCCAGCTGCATTGTGTAAAGAGACAGCTCTTTGCCTTTCTGTTCATTTTTGTGTACCCAGATAAGCGAGCAAACGGAGAAAACAGGGTAGCTCTCAGAATTGAAAGACTGCCTGCTAGCTCCAGCTGCTTCCATCGAGAGACTGACACGGCAAAAATGTCTTGCAGGGTTCTGCAGCTGCCAGTCCTTTTCCTTGGCAAACTTCGAGCAAAGCAAGGCCCAGAATGCCTTTGTTTAACAAAGTTGAATGAAAGGCCATTTCATTTCAGAGAGGTTTAGTCCAAATCAAATAATGCCTAGGCTTTTTGATCCGTGCCACCTCAAGAGCTCAGACATCACACAAGGTTTTCTTTGCTGAGGATAAGCGCTAACACCACCAGTTCCTGCCCACGTTCAGTGTGTCCCTCTCACCTAATTTCTCAGCTGGAGTCTGTACCAAATTTCAAAAGCAAACTTCACCATGGACTGTCACCTAGACTGCCTTTAACAATCACTCTGCAGATGCAAATTAACCCATTTGGCTTCAGAATTTCCACACAGTGACATATTACTCATTTTACAAAAGCAGGAGACTGGTAATGTCACACACAGGATCATTCATATTTGCCTGTAACTTTCTTCCAAATCCTTGTTTCTTCTTTGAGAAAATGGCATAAGAATATTCACAAAAGATAGATAAATTTCTAAAGAGCTCTGATTCACAAGACCATGTCTATTTAATGGAAAGTTTGACAATGTACCCTACTAGTGCTGGAAGCCCCTTCTAGAAGCCCTGAATACAGATGAGCACATGGGGTAATCACTGCCACTTTATAAAGTATCATCGGATAAAGGATAGCAGTTTTGTAGCTTCAACTTGTTGATAAGTCATGATTAACAGTTCAGGAAACTCATATTAGACAATAGTAATTCAAATTAAGCTGAGCCAAGGGAGGGCATGTAATTTATTCCGATTTGCAATCTGTTTATTGCAAGAAGCCAGACTCTTGCTGTGATCTGCCCTTCATGCGCAAAGCTTGCTTTGCAGAATTCATCCTCTATAAAGAGCGAAAATTTCTACCCAGAGAATCTAGAGCATTAACACATTTATTCCTTGAAATACCACTAATAAGCTAGTTTTGTTGGTCACTGATGCTCAAAGGAGTTTCAATGAAACTGGGAGAGCAAAAGATATTCACTGGAATCAATAGTTTAGGCACAAGGCATAGCGACAAATTTGCGGGGGGGGGGGAGGATACACAAAACAAAACAGAATGCCACATGCTAAGTTCAACTCTATCTAGGATACTGTTAAAAATCTGGTATTAAATAACTTCACCACCGTCCACACTGTCTGCTTCTCAGCTTTCATCTAGTTCTCTCTTCCTCTCTCTTTCTCTTTCTCTCTCTCTCTCTCCCTCTCTCTTTCTCTCTCTGTCTCTCTCTGTCTCTCTCTCTGTCTCTCTTTGTCTCTCTCTCCTCTCTCCTCTCCCTGCTCATTCATCGTATTCCAGCTAGACTGGTTCTTCTTCTGTTTTTAAAAATGACAGCCTCTTTTCTCTGTCTCTCATGTCCTCAGGGGCTTTACATTTTTTAAATCAAAGTTCAAATGTCATCTCGCTCAGAAGCTTTCCTTAACCATTACTTACAGTCTTTGTTCATTCACTTTTTTCTTTTCCTGGTTCCCTCCTGGCCAGTGTAAATTTCATGACAGCAGAGTCTTGTGTCTCTTTTACACTGATGCATGCTCCAGAGTCTAGGAACTTTTCTTTGTAGTATCTTTTCTTTAATTGAATGTCCAATAAATACTTCTTGAATGAATGAACAAATGAATGAAGGCTAAGATTATTCTCAAAACTTAACAATATATTGAATAATTAATATAATAAAACTGTATCCAGATTCCCATTTCCCAGGAACTTGTCATTCAATTTGAGAAATACAGCACATAAGAGAAACAATACTTGGATATATGGCACAAATGCAGCAATGTTTCCCCTTTCTTCCTGAGTCTCAGAATTTACCACAATGAGCTTTATGGCTATGCATCAGATTTGCAGGCTGTCAATCATTATGAGGTTGGCACACATACCCCATCTTATCCAGGGACTGGGAAAAACACTGATCTGGACACAGAAACCTCATGTGCACAGGTCATAGACACGGGCTTGTATGAACACCGAGGGGCCCCTGAGCAGTGAGCCATGACAGGCGCTGGCTCTCAGCCGGAGACGGTGGGGGGTGGCTTTAGAAATCAATGACTGGTCTTCAAGGGACACAGCAGCCTAAAACTCCAGAATCACAGTTGTGACTTATTCAGAAAAATGAGCTCTAACCTATCAATACTTTATGCTGACCACACACTGAGTCTGAACTAAATAAACTCTTATTTCTCATAGCAGCAACTTGAGACAGGTACATTTATTATTTCATTAGCCCATTTAATTAATGAGAAATGTCAGAGCAGTTAAGCAATGCACCTAGTGCCATGAACTAAATACAAGTAGAGATTTAAGTTCTGGAAAGAGCCTCTCTGCAAGCTACACTGTAAACCTGGGAGGGCGTAGGCCTGACTGTCCAGACACTCACAGGAACGGCCAGATCAAACTGCCAGTGACCCTGAGCTGGAGATTTGCAGTAGAGAACAGGCCTGCCTCAACTGTCTCCTTTCTGAGGAATTCAGACCGAAATGTTGGTCAAAGTTGCTTATTCTTTGTTGCCTGGAAGGAATTTTTCAAACATTTGCTGCTTTCTTAAAGAGAAGTTTCCCCATTATGTTTTCACTGAAATCCTTAGTGTTAGAGCTGGGAGTATAGTTCTGAGGAAAAGCACTTCCCTGGATGCACAAGGCCCTAGTTTAAACCCCCAACAGCAAAAGAAAGCCCTAAAATTTTATTCGCATTATGACAGTAAACAGGATACAGGAACAAGGCATGGCAGTATGGGAACAATTTCTAACCTCATATTACAATCTTCAATATAGGCTATTTTGTGGATATAAGGCTAAAATTATTTTCTTATTAACAAAATTATAACTTGTTCATACTATTTATACACAGTATTTAACTTTTCATGTATTTGTATATATACACATAAATGCATACCTGTACACATACAAGGTGTGGTCAAAATATATAGTGCATGCTCACATAAAGAATGTTTATTATAGCCGGGTAGGGAGTACACAGTGCCATTAATTCCCTTCAAATACTTTCCCTTGCTTCCAACACACTTATCCCAGCACTGTTGCCACTTTCTGAAGCAGTTCTGGCAATCCTCTCTTTTAAGAGTCTTTAGGAGGTGTGATCAAAAATAGGAGAAATGCTACTTCTAAATGCCATCCAATAGAAACAAAGGCAGGTTGTTAAAACAAGAACAACAACAAAACACTAGAGTGTCCTTGCCTGCCTTATTCCCTGGAAAGGGTACCAGGTAACTTCTGAGTCTGCCCCAAAGTCAAAATCATCATGGAAGATAAATGTTTTTCATTGATTCAGGTTATCAAGGCAGCCATGACAGTACAACTGAAGGCACTAAAGAGGACTTTCACAACTGCTTCACAAAGTGCCAGGAGCAATGAGATATGAGGTTTGAAGCAAGGGGCAGTATTATGAGGAGGACTACAGCAATGTGTCTTTCATTGCACTAAATTATTTTTAATTTAAATATTCACCATCGTTGCTGATTATACCTCATATACACCTATGGAAACAAACACACAGAGAAGATAAAAATTTTTATTTGGGTATGATAGAAAGTGGTGAAAAATATTCACATTTGGCTTCCAGTGGTATAGCAGACACATTTTTACACACACACACACACACACACACACACACACATGCCTCAGTAGGAAAGAAGAGCAAAAAGTGATGGATTGCTTAAAAATAATTTAATGTAGGGCCAATGGAGAAATAAAGCAATTTTCTTGGAGGCCAGGAATAAGAAGAAAGAATGCATACAATGGAGTGAGTGCCATGGAAACCAGAACTGATCAGAACTGATTCAAGCATTAGTCCCCCCACAGTGACCCAGAGCATAGTGTGAGCAGAAAGTAGGAGAAACTCTTCCTCCTGAACAGATAGGATGTCACCCACAACTGCCGACAGGAAGCTGAATTGCCCAAATGGTTGAGACAGAAAAATAAAGCCATCTCAGAGAGAGGCATCCATGTTCTGCCGGTCTTGACCCCAGGTGGGAATCGGGAAAAAACTTTCCCCTGTGGCTTTCCAACGTGAAGCCCAATGATGTTTTGGAGGAGCACAAATTAGCCAACTTGGGTGGCTCAAGAGTGCCTGTGAGCACTGCGCTTTATCGAGGTAGTGGGTGGGTAGTGCTCTACCCCATACACAAAACAAACTCAAATCTTCTTGAGGAACACTTCAAAACTTAAAAAAATTACAAAATTCGTGGGAAAACAGGGAGAGTTGACAGCAAATTGCAGACTCACTTGTGAAAAATATATTATCTATGAATGCATTTAAAGTAATACAAAATGAAACTGAGCGTATGTCAGTATGTTAGAGCATGTTAGAGAGACTATCAAAAATTGATCATTAAGTCCTGAAACACTAAGCAGTAATGCTTTTAGAGATATAACTTGTAATATAAACCAGGAGCTCCATGGAGCACTTAACAAGTTATGCACCCCTGCAGGAGAGTGTGTGCACTTAAAGACAGAGCCAGAGGCATTGCCCTAAATACAGCCCTGAGGATCACGGAGAGAAAAATGCAAGAGAAATTAAGAGACCAGAGGACAGAATAAGAAAATGCAACACAGGTCTATTCACAGTTTATAGAAGAGAGGAAAGACAAACGAAGCAAGAGCAGCTTCTGTAAAGGCAAGGTCTCAGAATTTCACAGAACCGCTCAGAGTCGTGCATTTAAGACATCCAAGGGATCTCGGGAACAAAAAGAAACTCGCTCTTAACTGTGGCTTGGTGAAGCATCACATTATAAAAGCAAAGAAAAGATATTTCAATGTCTACAAAAGACTAAAAAATTAAAGAGTTATACTGAACAATGATGTTTTACATGAAATATTTACAACTCATATTTGTAATAATAATGTCAAAACACCAAGAAGGAAAAAGTCAACCGAGAATCACACATCCATTAGAATGAGGATAAAACAAAAGATATTTTCAGTTCAACAAATTCAGTCTAAAACCAGGTGACTGTAATAGAAATAAAGTGCAGAATAAAAGGCAGATAGCAGGAAAAAAGAAAGAGAAAAGAAGTCATTGTTATCCAGCATGGACAATATATCTAAAAGTGTACCTTTAGTATAATTGTCTTAGGTGTTTTATATATATATATATTTTGGCCTAAATAGCATGGTTGTTCATCTGTATTTATGACAAGTTTATAGTGACTTATGAGATGAACAAATGAATGTGATACTGGCAAAATCAAAGTGGGGGTGGAGGAAAGGGGGAAAAAGAATTGAGATGTTATGTACAAGTACCAATTCCCTACAATGAATGTAATCATTATATACTACAAACATGTACTAATAAAAATTAAAAATTTTAAAAAAGTAAAATCAGGATGTATGTTTTTCTAAAATATATATCATGTCAGATGAAAAGATCTCTGAACAAATACATAGAATTCAAGAAATAATGAACAAGGGAAATCTGTGAGGACATGAATGAAATTATATGAAAAATAGTAAAGTACTGTACATGCATATAGAGTTAAAAAGAATCAAAGTATGACTAAAACTCAAGTCAAGAAGAAAGGAATTAAGGTTAAATCATTCTAACTTATGTTGCTCGGGAGGAGATAAAATATGAGTTTAATTTGGCTAAATTAAAAATATTTATTACAATCTATGTGTCCTAAAAGAACAGACAGAATGTGTACAAACTCAGAAGTTGGGGTAGAGAATGGAAAAAGAATAAATTCTGAAAAAGGCAAGAAAAATGGGAACAGAAGGTAGAAATAATATGTTATAAATGAAAGTATATATAGGTAATAATTAATGTAAAGGAAGTAAGTCTCTGAGAAAAAAGTTCATCAGATTTGAATAAAAAATGATGGAATTAAAATATGTGTTGTTTACAAAGATACAAAATTTAAAAGATAGTGTGAAACAATAGTTATAGAAGGCACTGTTTTGGACTTAACTCCTGTATGAGGCCTTAGCAGGACAATGCAAAATGAAACTCATTATATTAGGTGCCACATAATCAAACCTAAACCTTAGAAAGTAAGAAAATCTTGGAACATGCCAAGTTTTCAAAGACTAGGAAATTCAAAGCATGCAGACGAGTCCCGGCCTCCCTGGGTTTGCATGTGGGCGTCCCCTTGGCTGTAGTCCATAAAAAGAAAGTGTGCTGAAGTACCCATGCTGACTGACCAACCCATTTTCTAAATTATGCTCTTTCTTTGTTGCTGTTCTGCCTACCTTAAACAGTGAACTGGTTTCCCATGCCCAGTGGAGTTCTTTCCATTTTGCAGATAGAATACTGCCTGATTTGTGAACTGCTGGTAAAAGCCAACTAGATCTTTAAACTAAATTTGTTACAATTTTGTTCTTTGATAATAGTAAAAGATAATAAGATAGATACTAGCTAAACCAATGCTAGATAGTCTGTCAAATAGATTCTAAGGTCAAGATCTTAGCAGAGATAAAAGAATTTCATTGCCTCTTTGTTCATTGTTTGACTTTTCATAATACACACCACTTTAAAACTTCTATGCCCCAATAGCATAGTTTCAAAAATACACAAAGGAAAAAGTGACACAAATAAAAGGAAAAGTAACAACTCTTCCACCATACTGACAGGTTATAAAATCAAAAGGAGTTGACAAAAATGCCAAAAACTTGAGCAACATAATTAGAAATTTGGTTTAATGGACAAATAAATTCTGAAACAAATAATTGAATAATACATAATCTTCTCAAATTGTGACATTGAGAAAACCAACCACAATTCACATTTCAGATAATCAGTGTTGTATAGGTCAAGTTCTTTTACAATAGCACAGTTAGATTAGAAACAAGTAATAAAAATGATAAGAAACAGAAGGAACAGAAGACCAGGCAGCACAAGGAGGAGAAACATTCATTAGGGAACAACAAAAATTCAAGAAACACTTCTAAATAGCACACATAAAAATAAAACAATGGAAAAAGAGAAGAAACATTTAAATCTTGATGAGTACCTAGAAAACCAGTAAATCAAAACATGTATACATATACATACATTCATACACACACACACACATACACACACACGCACACACACATTGATTACTAAAATAGTCTAAGGAATCAATTTAAGAAAGAAATTTTTTAAAGGTACCTTTTCCAGCACTTGAGAGGTTGAGGCAGGAGGATCACAGCTTCTATTCTACCTGGCCAACTTAACTACACACTGTCCCAGTTTTTTAAAAAAAGGAGTTGGGAGGAGAGGTAGCTTGGTGTGAAGGTCCTGTGCTAAGTCACACACAGACACACACACACACACAGACACCTGCACACATATGTAGCTGGCAGAAGAAAACAACATAATTAAAAGCAGAAATCAAAGAAAAATATAGAACAGAGAAAACTGATAGAATAGAATTAACAGAAAAAAATCTACTTTTAATAAACTAACTGAGAAATCTCTAAAGATATAAAAAGTATTGTTAAAAAGAAAAAGGCAATGAATGGTAACAATTTCAAAGATCAGAATATCATAAACGAAAAATGCAATTAGATATGAATTTAAAGGTAAACAGATGAAGTTCCACAAAGTTCAAACTTCAAAAGAGATAAAAAGTTATTTTGGTTTGTTTGTTTGAGACAAGGTCTCACTCTGCACCCCAGACGGGGTCCTGCCTCTCTTCTATCCCTCCGCCTCAGCCTCCTGACGGCTGCATGAATCCTGAGACATAAAATTTGAGTATCCCTAGAAAGATTTAAAAATTAAGTCAGTTGTTTAAAATATTCTTTCAAAGAAAACATCATACCCAGGGCAGTAAGATCTTATAAAGTGTTGGGAAACTAATAACCTCAACATATTACTATCATTTCCAAGGAATAGAAAGGAAAGAAAAACTCTCCTGATCATTTTATGAATTTACCTGGACAGTAACACCAGACTAAGAGATACAAAGAAAGAAAAATAGCAAGCTAGTCCTAAACATGTATCTACTACATTACTTTGTTGTTTATTGAAATATATTATATATGCAGAGAAATAGCAAACCAGATACAACAATACTCAAAATGGTAAATACATTATGACTGCCTTGTGTTTGTCTCAATAATGGAAAGTCAGCTGATAACCCAAAACCTGGGAGAAAATATTGCTGAACATATGACAAAAAACTGTTTCCTGAAAAGTTTAAAAAAAGAAAAAGACTCCTGTAAATCAATAAGATGCAGTCAAACAACCCAAAAGAAGAAAACATGACAAACACTTCCCAGAAGAGAAAATGGGAATTGCAAAAACACATGTGAAAAGATGTTCAGTCTCTATAGGAGGCAAGGAAATACAGATGAAAATCTCAAGAAGATACTATTTCATAGCCTCCAGATTGACAAGACTTAAAAAGGCTGACAATCTTCTTGACATGTGAAGGAGAATATAAAACCCCATGAATTTTCATGTGCCACTAGAGGTGAATATAATTTGATATCACTTTGGAAAACAAATTGGAATTGCATAGCACAGTTGAACTGAGAGCATTTTATGACCAGGTAATAGTAAGCATAAACCTTAGGTACAAAAATTCTTGCACTCTGTGTACTAGGAGGCATAAGGAAATGTCTACAGCAACACAGCTTGTAACACTGAAAAAGTCTAAACTGCTCAATAATAACCCATCAACGAAACAAGAGAATTGAATTGTGGTTTACTCACACCATTGGGTCTGAACCAATGTTAAACGGATTGAATCACATTGAAGAATATGGATGAACCTCAAACACATAACGCAGAGTGAAAAATAAATCACAGGACACAGGAGGAGTTGAGGGTACTCATCATGTTCTATTTTTATAACCTGGAGCGTGAAAACAGAGATGCTCATTTAATTGTTATTCATTAAACTATACATACACTCTGGGGTTTTTTATTTGTTTAAGAGAAAAAAAGACACAGAAAAGAAAAACAAAAAGCAAAAGAGACAAACAAACAACAACAACAAACCCAAAACAACAACAGTATAGGAACATACACTCTGTTACGCACACCTTTGTGCACGCTATATTGCATAATATTTTGTTATACACAATTGTATCTGCAATATAGATATTGAATATGAATCATGCTAATTTATTTTGCAAATAACAGGTACCTTAACAGGATAGAATGGGGATTTATTACTAGAGAGGAAATCATGATGCTTACTTCCATAATTTGGAAATAAAAGTTTAAAATTACATTACAGAGTTGAAGTAGACAGCATTATACAGAAAGAAAGCTCATTCCAAGTGATGAAACTTACAGAATATGATAAAAGTATAGATTATTAGCTAGAAGAAAATGAACTCCATCACAGGTTTTGAAATCTGTGTGATTCCATGCTTGTAGAAAAGGTTGACACATCTTTATAAAGTATGAATATATATCTAAAGTGACTGAAAACACCTACGGTATAAACCAGTACTTGCTGGTTTATACCATAGGTGTTGAGTTGTCAAGTAAGAGAAATCTTCCTGGGCCAAAGGCCCTGAGAGCTACAGTCCAACCTCAGCTCTGTTTTTTTGTCCCCCACAGATTTTAGGCGTATCTCTTAAGTCCCTTTCATAGGGACTTTGAGTACTGGAATAAGAAAGTGATTTTGGAAATGGGGTAAAAATAGTAACAAACGTTAAGCACAGATACTCAACAGCTTCCACATGCTAAGAGTTGAATGTAGATGGGGACTATTTGGCCCTGAAACAAGACTACATTCAGCCACTTAACAAATCCTTCATGCACTGAAATGGAAATGATAGCTATTCTAGATGTCTGTGAACAAGACTAACAAGGTCCCTGCCTCCCTGAGACTTTCTCCTTTCAGGAGAAAGGAAATTCAGGTAAGTTAAGGACCTCTTTCACTTAGGATGATGGTGTCTCCCTGAGAAGGTAACATTTGACTCAGATTAGAAAAAAGAGGAGAAAGAAGATCTTATGAAGATCTACGAAGGAATTCTGCAGGCTGAACCACAGGCGAACTACCAAGGAGAAAACAAACTTTATATGTTTGACCTGATTGACCAAAGCATTGTAGGGGAAGGGAATGAGACTGGAGAAAGCAGAGACTCTGAGAGTCATGGCTAGATGTTTGGGTTTTATTTTAATGCAGTCAGGTGCAGGCGAATTAGGGGTACATGTTTTAAACTACTATTGTATTAGCTACTGATAAAAGACCTATGGGAAATCACGGACAGTTAGATGGCAATTTGAGGACAACAAAAAGAGATGGTGGTGTCTTACACTGGGAGGATAGCAATAAATATCTTAAGAGAGCTGGTTTGGAGATGTATTTTGAGAGTGGTGAGGACCTACATTTCTCACCATATACTACACTAAAATCAAAATGGATTGAAGAACTAAATTTTAAAACAAATACACTTGATGTGCTAGAAGATAAAACAGGTAAAACTCTTGACATCATAAACATTGGCAAGCACTTTTTGAACAGAACTCTGTTTGCAAAGGAAATAGTATGGAGAATCAAAAAATAGGATCATATTAAATTAAAAATCTGCACAGAAAAAAAAATTAAAAGTCAACATACAGAATGGTAAAAACTTTTGCCAGCTAATCCTCAGACAGAGGCCTAATATGAAACTACATGAAGAACTCAAAAAATCAGGCACCTCAAAATAAAACACTAAATCAAAAAGAGAGCAAGTGAAATTAATAGGCACATCATAGCAGTACAAATGGCCAATTAATACATGAAGAAAGGCTTAACATCACTGGTCATTAGGGAAATGCAAGTTAAAACCACACTGAGATTCCATCTTATTCCAAAAAGACAGGTCATCATCAAGAAATTGAATGACAAATTTTGGTCAGACTTCAGGGAAAAAGGAACCCTTCTATATTATTGGTGAGAATGTAAACTACTACAACCACTATGGAAATCAGAATGGAGAACCTCAACTAGAAATCTCATTTGACCCAGAGATCCACCTTCTAGGTATCTTGCCAAAAAGAGTAAAAAAAATCACATAACCATGATATACACATAACCATTTTTATAGCAACATAATTTGGAATAACTGAATCTTGAAAACAGTCTATATGTCCATCAAAGGATGAGTGGATAAAGAAATTGTGATATTTGCCCACAGTGCAGTACTACTCTGCCATAAAGGATAAACTGTAGTCATTTATAAGAAAATGGATGCACCTTGAGACCATAATGTTAAGTGAAATAAATCAGACACACAAGCCTAAATAGCATCTGGCTTCTCTTAGATGAGAAACCCAAAATACAAAAAGATGAAAATAAAAGATAGATAATAGGAAGTAGGGAGATGGTTCTTTTTCAAATGGGGAGGGGATGAAGAGATGACAGGAGGGGCCGTGGAGGCAAGGGAGGGGCTGAAAAAAGAAATCAAGCTGTGTCATGTATATGTATGAACCCCGCACAAGGAATGTAAACATTGTGTACTGCAAACACGGATTCATACAAATTTAAGGAAAATAAAACAAAATTTAATTGTATCAGACAAAATGAAAACACATGCATGAGTGTGTTTGGGAGTAGAAAGGATATTAGGATAGGTACTTTAGATTTTTGGGAAGAAAGAAGGGAGAAACAAAGAAAAGTATCTTTTAAAAAAAGGAGAAAGAAAGTGGAGGGGAAAGAACTTACTAACTGGGCTCCTAAGTATTGGGCATAAACTACTAGCTGAAAAGCCATTTACAGAGATGAGAATCATTGTGTAGGAGAAATTTAAGGAGAAAACTTGAACAATAATGAGCAAGCATGGGATAAGAGTCTTCCCATTGCTTTTCAGTATCTCCAGGAGATGGGTCGCAGCCACCCATAGTAGTAACACTTGAGGAGAGTTTACGAGCCCTGTCCCTGCTCAGAACCCTGAGATATAGGTGCTGAGATGCTCGCTTGATAGACAGTGAAGCACCATGTTTCTTAAACTGCCCTTGATGAGATGGGGACTACTTGGCCCTAGAGAAAGGCTACATTCAGCCTCAGAACAAATGCTGAATGTATTAAAGTGGAAAGGACAGTGGCAGGGACACTCCTCTTTCCTCACTCTTCACCAACTCCCCGTACCAGGTTACAGTTCCCTTAGTGTATCCACAATGTAACTGACCCTACTTTGTGAGAGAAGGAAAATGGAATAGCTCAGCCAGCTTAGAGAGTTGATGACCAACTCCTTTGGCCTCTTAAATTACTTTTTGGAAGCACCACATCAACATTTAGAGTTGGAACTTAGAGGTATCCTTGAGTCCTTGGGGCAGTCTTCAGTAGGTCAGTAAATTATGTCACCAAAAACAAAATAAAAATGTGCCTCCAGTAAACTAAGTCAAATAAAGATAAACATGGTTATTTACTGCTAGGTGTCCTAAGTCTTTATTATAGAAAGACACATTAAGAATTTCTCAGAGGGATGAAGAAGGAATCAAAATCTACTCATACTTGATCCAGAAATCTTTAAGGTCTGTTTGACTTTTTGCTTCTTTGTTTTGCATTCTGCCAAGAAGTATAATCTATAGACTGAGCTGAATCAATATACCACTTGTTCAGTGTTCAGATAAGGAAACTCATGCACTGAGATTATAAGTGGCTTGTCTAGACTCAAGGGATAGAGATTGAGTCTATGCTCCTACTCAGAAAAAAATAATTTGAAACCCCTCCCCTTCCAGGTTATCATGGAAAAAGGACTTCCAGGATAGTCTGCCCCAGTCTTTCTCTTACACAGATGAAGATACAGAGGTTGTGGTTTTATGTTTGTTCAGTCGTGGACTGTATCAAGATAGTGCTTTACTAATTCTATTTATTATACTATCATACATTCCTTTTTTAGCTGTGTTTCTTTAAATAATAGGAATTCAGAGCCCAAACAGATGCCCTTTTACTGGTTGGCCAGGGTCCAAGAGCAAGCTGCAGGTAGTAACACAGGAAAGACCTTCTAATGTCACCTTTACAATCCCCCCCCAGCTCTCTTCAGCTCAAAACAGGCCTCCTTGGGAGTACCTGCGTCACCAGGCAAATGTGCCCTCAGCTGCCGGTGAATCGGAGCATTTTGGTGGAATCTTCCCCTAAAAGCAAAGACAGAATTTCAAAAAATGGAAATGAGAAACAATTCAACTTATTACTTATATTGTCCTACTTTTTCTAAGTAAATCAAACAATTCATTAGTTGATTCCTCCCCTTCCCATAAAGATAATGCAAAAAATTTTACCCGGAAACAAAGTAAATAGAAACCACACTGCTGATTTGATATCTTGAGGCTTTTCCTGAACTCAGAAGGTCTGTTTCCATCCCAGCTCAGAACCTTCCAGGGCACACCCAGATGAGGACCTGCCCACAGCATAGAGGAACAGCTGGTGAGATGGATGAGAGGTGAGAAGTTAGACTTTGGGTTCTCTTCATACTAATTAGCTGAAGTACCTTAAGCAGGACAAAAAGCACTAGGACTCTTGGGACTATTATGGCTCTTAGCTTATGAGCCTACATGTGTTTTAAACAAGATGTTGTTAATTTTAAGAGCAAAAATAATGTACTCAGTTGAATTGCCTGAAATTGCTCCATGCCTGGCACTGTGCTGAGAGCTGGTGCCTGTCGTCTGTTAACTTCAGCAATGGTCCTCCTATACAGAAGTACTAAATTCCCCCAGTCTCAGAGATGAGGACAATGAATCTAAGGAACCTTCTCTGAATGATAATCATTTTAACATGAAAAAAACCTCATTTGAAAGAATCTTAGATGAAAGTCCTTGGATTCTATTCTAGAATTGAGAGTCACAAGTTTTCATATTTGAAGTGTTTTATCCTCAACAATTTTTTCCACTGCAATTACAGACCAAATAAAACACAGAAAATAACAGCGCTTTTTAAAAAAAAATCAGTTAGAACTAAAGAAATCAATCCTATGTCACCTTGGTCTCTATTTGAAAAAAATTATTCACACCTATTGAAAGAAAATATTCTTTCATCTCTACCTACCCATATTCTTTACTGCTGGGATGCATGCGTTTGGGCGCTGACTATCTTCACAGATTCTGGAGTCACACTGGATCCTGATGCCTTCCTTTCATGCTTCATCTTATTTACAACCCAGTTTTGCAGAGTATGGCACCATTGAAAGGAATGTAGCCAATTTAATGCTGACCAAACTACCTCGGGTTAGTATAAGGCATTCAGTAGGTACCAACTATTGCTTCCTTTCCCTTTAGTATTTGAATTATATCAAGTTATCTATGTGTTCACTCATGTACCTGGGCATCTTACTGCACAGTTAGGGGAACAGGGCTCTAGTCAATGAGGACTAGTGAGAAGTGAAGCAGGAGAATGACCACGAGCAGAAGTCTGCTCTGTTAAAGTCATCTGGGCAGCTGGCCAGAGACGGAATGGAACTGTCAGGGATAGAGGCAGAGGGAATGTTTTAGCAATGGTTTCAGCACTCCAGCAGAGAAAAATTTTATTTTAAAAGTCATTCATAAAAAATATTTATATTATAGGGTAAGGAGTAGAAGGAGAAATGGAGGATGAGCGATGAAGTTGCTTCGTTGCATCCTTGTGAAACATGCAGGATTATTATCAATAGTTTGTTACATAGTGTAAATTGGAGAAAAGAGCACAGATGAAAGATCCAAACATGTTTTGATCAATGTACCCTCACATAAGATGTTAACTTTGGGGAAATTTGATGAATGGTATTTGGAAATGCTTTGTATTATCTATAAATTCATCTCCAAAATTAAATCAAAGTAACAGTTTAAATGCAAAAATAAAAGATACACAAGAAAAGAGAAAATAAATGGAAGAGGAAAGAAAGAAGACATAGGAAATTGAGGGAGAAAGAAGAGAAAATGTAAAATCAAAGATGGTAGGAAGGAAAGGAAATGAAAGAGGGAGAAATATTAGAAAAATATAGAAACTAGTCTAATTTTTCAACTACACCCTTTTTCAACTATTAGCTATAATGTGGATGTGCCTCTCAGTTGTCAGAAAAATCAGAGAAAACCTTCCATCTAGAAATTTATGGAGGTTGGCTAACAAATTTCATTTGTGTGTCACTTTCCCCTGGATGAATAAGATTGTATACCTTCTCTTAAAAGGATTGTGCACATATTTGTAAATAGAAAGACTGAAAGGAAAATCAATGAAAGATATGATTATTAAGGGAAAGACTCTAGATAAAGTTGCAAAAGTTATCTGAGTTTAAAAAAAAAATCAGACCAAAGCATGAATGGAATAAAAATCCACAAGAAAGGCAGATTTATATAGGAGAGACCTGGTAGAAGTGTCCCTAGGAAAGTTTATGAGCTAAAAACTGTCTCATCTGCCTCCACGTAATGTATACCATATGCAAAAAGGAAATGGAATTTCTAATTGAAAATTATCTCTCCAAACTCAGAGTTATAATCAGACATCACTGGCCTCATTCTTCATTATTTGATGGTTCTTAAAGATAAAAGGAACTCTATAATAGTGAAACTTTGTTAACCATATGTCAATCAAAGACATAGTAAACAATAGCTTTCTAAAAACTTAATTTAAGTGCATTCTAATCAAAGCACACTTGTGAAATGCATAAGGCTGTGAGCTCAGTTTAATGGCACCATCGTGGAAGCCTAGAACTGAGATTTCTGCGTATTAATCTGCTAGCAAATAATTTAGTTGGATTCTTCCCCCCATTCAGTTGTAAAATATGTGCATTTCTTAGTTTACAAAGCTTCTCCTAGGGTCTTTGTAAAACTCTGTTTGTCAAGATGTAGAATTACACAATTAACCATAATTTTCAATATTCAACCCCTTTTCAATGCAGGTAAATTCAACCTGAATGTTGAATACAAGCTTTTGTTTATATATTTGTTTTACTAGTTTAAAGTTTAAATATCATTATAATAGTAATTTGTTCATATTTCCCAATTAAGGAACCTTAACATAAAGACAGTCTTTATAATATAGTTCATTAAAAAGAAAAGTCCTGCCATTTTTTCCAAGCTGTATAATTAATTCCTAGATGATTTATTTCAAGATTGTTTTAATCATAAAACAGAAATAAAACAAAAACCTTACACTGATGATGGAATTAAACAAGACCCATGAGATTTAGCATTCAGTAAGAGACCTGCTACAGACTTACGTTCTCAGGGGCAGACTGGACCTTCAATCATGTCTTCAATAACATCTTGAATTTCAACGTGGCTACTATCAATGTGATATTAATGTGATTAATGTTTATATAAATATATATGAATACATAATGATAGCTTTTTAATAGCTAGATTCCAAGCTACTAAGCTGAAGCTCTGATTTTCATGTTTTCATTCCATTGCCATAGATGAATATGTTCAGGACACTTACTATGTATACACCATTTTCAAATATAAAAAGAAATACAGGAAAACAGAATATCTGCCCTCAGGATTTTCATCTTGTGGAAACATGTACAGAAATTAGTACTGATATATGATTAGCAAGAGATGGTACCTTCTTCATCTTTTTCTTCTGGGCTAGTGATACAGGCCACTCTAAAGAAATGTTTGGTCACCTAAAAGTTACTAATGGTCATTTTTTACCTTATGTATTAGGCAACTATTAGAAGGGAAATTTTTGTATTTATAAAATAATTTCTAGGAGGGAATACATGCTTTGTATGTTGAATAATATTTTCTCTAACCTCAAGAGTAACTGAATTTGTGAAGTACTATGTTCAATTGCAATCACAACACAGTTTCAAAGATATATTCTATATCAATATACAAAAAAATCGTGATTTTTCTTGTTTGTTAAGGAGTATAAAGGAAAGACCTATTTTTTTAAAATTTCATGCTGGCCATGAGCAGGCTGATTCATTATAAAATGCTTTCCTATCATATGAGCTATCTATTATCAGGGACTCTTAGGGACCAAAACATCATACACATATAACCTATTAGTGTAGTACCCGACATGCCATAGATATTTCATAAATATGAATTTCCTTAAGTTTTTGTGGAAACAGGGATTTGCCCTCAAGAGGCTTTTTTGATATTTAGAAAGTCTAATCAATTATTCCCCCTATTAATTTTGCATTAAATAAAATAACTTTTTTGCTTATTCCCCTCTTTATTCTAAACCACTAGAGACAATTTCCACCATTTGGGGAAGTACAAGAAAAACTCCAAATGCCAACATAAAATAAAAGCCATGTGTAATCTAGTGTCATAAATTAAATCCTATACTTTGGCTTTTAAATTGTTTTCTATGTAACTATAGTTTTAAAAATCTACACAGTTAAAAATCAGCTACAGTTACTTAATTGTTTTCTAAATTTATATACAGAAAATGAAAGCAAAGAAAGGAAGAAAAAAGAAAGCAAAAGCAAGCAAGCAAAAGAAAGAAAGAAAGAAAGAATACAAATGGATGGACTTAAAGTACTGACTTGTGTGCCAGCAAAACCTGGAGAGAGGCAAAGGCAGGAGGAAGGTACAGAACTCCAGATGGAGTGAAGAGAAACCTGAAAGTAGGGGCTTGTTCCCTCGCTCACATATGGGGCACTAAGCAAATTAAATCCTATACTTTGGCTTTTAAATTGTTTTCTATGTAAGTATGGTTTTCTATGTAACTATGAAGATAGAAGGTACTCACTGTCTTACAAAAAGCCTGAAGCATGCAAAGCAAGAGAACAAATGACTTTGAAAAGGTGTGATACAGTTTCTTTTCCTTCACCAATATCAGAAATGAGAGCCCAAGAGACCAAGTTGAGATTAAGCATAGAAAACAAGGTTACACTTCCCAGGATCTACCATTTAAATTTTAATAGGACACCATGATTTTTCTAAATACTGACTTTAAAAGAGTGTAGAATGGAAAAGCAAATATACTCAGTAAGACTCTCAAGATAGGGAACTAGAGACAGAGTAAGAAATCAGGAGACTGGGGAACTGTTCTCACTCCAGCAGGCATAGTCTTGTGCAATTCTTGTCAATTTACTATTTTTAAAGTTTTAACTCATCAGTGGAAAGACGAGATAAGCTCCCTAAGGGGAAGACCAGAATGGGAAACCTTGTAGAAGAAAGCTCAAATCATGGCTATAGTTAGCAAAATTAAATGTAATTACTAGCTTGCTTTACTAGCTTATCAAAATATAAGGATACAGAAAATAAAATTCTATTATAAAAACCTCAAGAGAAAAGGTAGACTATAAAAGTTTCTATGTTATTTTCAAAGAGGTTTTTTTAATGGAAATGCTTAAGAAAACTAAAATTATCTTTTATGTTTATTATAGTGCATGATTATATAAGGCTTATTTTGTGAATTACAAAAACTGAAAAGATTTTCATAGCTATAAAAAAACACACATGTATAAACTCACACCTGTGAACACTGAGACATATATTCTGGAGATCAGTGTAGAAAATTCTTAGCTTAAGGAAAATGCATGTATAATTGATGCAACAAAGGAAGTTTAATGAACTTGAAATAATCTAATAGCTGTACATATAGTTATGAAATCATATAGTTAGAGAATTACATTGCATCCATGCTAAATTAACATACTGAGATAAGAGTAATTTGCATTCTCAGATCTGCTTTGGATATTGGTTTTGTTTTCCATATCAACATTGTATCTCCCAAATGATTCTAGATTTGAAAAGCAGCAGGAGCCCACCTCTTCAGGTGGAGGCAGAGTTCCAAAATCCTCCTTATTTAGAAAAGTGAAAAACCTTTACTAAGCACTGGTTTAAACTGTAAACAAGCAAAGTCTAATAAAGCATTGGCCACATGATAATTGGGAGAAGATGTACAAACTTCAAAGAAGTTCAACAGAGTTTTTATTGCAAAGATAATCCTTTAATTAAGTCAAGTTCTGCTTTAATTAAGCCTAAATGTAATATTCCCAGGACTCCACATCTCAAAAAGTGCCTAACAGAAATGCATGCTCCTATGTACATAAAACTCATGAGCTAAAACTTAGATCTGTAATTATATTTGCAAAGGCTGTTTTTTTTTAGAGCAGGGATCTGGCCTGTAATACTCTCCCGAGACACACTTAAACACTTTAGAACACAAGGTAAGAGTAATGGAGACACACAGGGCACTCCTCTATAGAACCATCCTATGTAGCTTAGTTTGGTCCCATGGCTTAATTAAATCTCTGATTTTGATCTTGGTCTCCTTTCCTTCCATAAGATTCCAAGGGCTTTAGACACCACAGCCCCCACTTAAAATAGCTCCCACTTATTTAGCAATCAATAAAACAAGGACTCTGGCCTCTTTTTTGCATTAGTTCTTGGCAATATCCCTTCAAGACAGGTATCATTCTCCCAATTTACAGGCAAAAAAATCCCCGCAAAAACAAAAAAACTGAGCCTGGGAAACATCAGATAATTTTCTGTATATAGCTAATAATACTGGTATGAGGGTGACTCTGAAGATCATGATCATATTATACTAAGCAAGAGAGGCATAGATATTTGGCACAATGAGAAAAATTAATGTATTTGTGTGCTTTTATAAGTTTCGCTATAATCAAAATACATTCGGAATGCTACAGAATTGGAGGCAGGCCAAGATGCAAGATTTGAAAACTACTAAGATTAATTGAGATGGAGATTGATCCCTAGACATTTTAGGTAAAAACCACCTTTCCAGGAACAGTAGGTCTCATTGCACCAGGGGATAACTCAGAAAATTTCCCACACAGGTCTCTTTTAAGCTTCCTGATACTGTTGTTATTTTTCTTTAACGTAAGGGTCAGGTAAATAAAAGCACACACACAAAAAAAAAAGAGTGGAAAATATCGGCGAACAGTTAGCCCTTTGAAAGTGACTAATGCAGCTAAAAGTAGCAAAAGTGACAAATTTTGATATTAAAACAAAATTTTATTCACACCAAATTAAATTGCCTGATAGTTAAATGAACTCCCATGTAACTAGGAGCATAATTCCCAGAGTAATTTTAGTCTGTAAAGAAAGATTCAGGTGGATTTAAGGATTATTTTTTCACTTGGTAGGAAAGCCAGAACTAATAAAGTCACTAACTTCAGAGCTCCGAGGAAAGGCAGACTCTGCCCACAGTGGCAGCGCTGCAGCATTCACATGGGCTTCGTTAGAAGCAGGGGTCCTCGAAGCATGGGCCCAGCACGTGCAGCATTGGCCTCTCCTGGGAACTTGTTAAAAATGCAAATTCTTAGGCCCCAACCCAGACCCGCTCAATTATAATTTCTCAGAGTGGGAGAGCTCTAATAAGCTCTGGGTTCTAACGAGCTCTCTAGGGGCTTTTCTTTCAAACCAAAGTTGGAGAGCCACTGATCTAGCAGATCTTAGCACATAACAATGCCAGGCCTCACCCTGGGAGCACCGGATTCAACTAATCCCCAGTGAGGCCAGGCAAATTTCACCCTGCCTGGGAAGTTGCCTAAGAGATTCTAATATCTCAGCAACAGCTGAGAAGCATCGACTTATTTCTTATAAGATTTGTCCCAAGCGGTACTGATACACATAAAATCTCCCCTGGAAAACAATATCAAAACAAAAACCAACCTAGCCGAATTGAATATACTAATGGTTTTCCTCTCAGTAATTCTGAACTCCAGAGAGTTCAATTAATGGATCCATTCCACCTTGACAAATGAGGCTCCACTAACTAATGTCATAATAAAAAGGGAATCAGGAAAGCTTCTAGGATGTGCCTCACTGATTCAACCGTCTTAGAAAATATTATCAAATATATGAAGATGTAAGAGAAACAGATGCATCAAACTTGCAACCAGATTATACAAGGATACATGTTTAGGCTATACTTGGCTATTGGCTTTGTGGATAACAGTGTTGCCAACATGCCAGACCAATAGCACCAGCACCCAGTGACTTCCAGGGAAACAATAATATACACTTAGGAAAATCAGGAAGCTCTTAAAATTGCCACTTAGTACAGTAAAACCCAAAGGTCGGTTCCAGCCTAATTGGGATGTACAGTACTCCCTGGAGGAGTGTCTGTCCCCAGTAGCTGCTCAAAACAGCAGAGAGTACTGGACTGTGTATAGTTTAATATTTGTCCAACTTCACCAAGCACTTACACAGTTGCTAGAATTTTTGTAGTTAGAGGTGTGATAGCAAAACTAACATATTTTTTTCCTTCACAATTTCAAGGGGAGATGATTTATTCTTACTTTAGATCTTAGCCATCTCAAGTGCAGTTTTTTTTTTTTAATTAAGCCAAGAACGTTTTCATTTAAAGGAAGCCCTTTTTGACTTCCCTTTGTCAAATTCAAATTCTAAGCATCACCACTTTTGTGCTTTGGGGATTTGATTAAGTACAATAAGGTTACTTGAGCAGAAGCATTTCAATCCTGCAACAGTCAACCTGATAACTATGATGGTTAAGTAACTAGGAGATAGTTACTAAATGTAGGTGTGAATACCTGGGAGGTA
This sequence comes from Dasyprocta punctata, assembly GCA_004363535.1. Taxonomy (NCBI): domain Eukaryota; kingdom Metazoa; phylum Chordata; class Mammalia; order Rodentia; family Dasyproctidae; genus Dasyprocta; species Dasyprocta punctata. The sequence goes on along the minus strand of RJWM01004430.1, from coordinate 6,257 downwards.
TGATTCACATCCTGGATAGGATGGAGGGGGATGCTGATATCATAACACTAAGAAAGACATGCAGTTAAAGTTAACACATTGTCTATTTCTGTGATCTTTCCCTTTAGTATTTTCTGACCACAGTTGACTATGGGCAACTGAAATAGCATGTCAGAGGTTGGAGGAATTACTGTACCTTTTAACTTTATTCAGCCTTTGTATTTTGTTTTATTCTATGAAGCATCCTAACAACCACATCTGAAGAGAATCATGTCTTGCTGATTCACAAGAGAATAATAAAAATCCAGGTTAGTGGTAAAACTAAAGATCCAAGACCTGAGGCTCTGCAAAGGTGATTTCCAGGGCAGGAGCATCAACTGTGCCTGTGAAATTGTCTGAAATGCAGATTGCCAGGCCCCACTCCAGAACATCGGTCAGAACCCCTGGGTCTGTGACCCAGATACCCGCTTTTCCAGCCCCTCCAGAGGATTCCCATGCCTGCTGGACCAGGGAACTGATGACTTTTTCTGTCTGCATAGCCAGACGGCACATATTTTTCTCCTTCAAATTATTCCCAAAATCCAACTTGATAAAAAGACACAGGACACACAAGTCAGCTTTCGGGGTCATGGAGCTAACAGGTCCCAGACATGATTTCCACATCAACAGAGACATTTAAATTCAACAGTGCAAAGGTTTTTCTAAAGCCGCAGACTAGACTGATGCTTCATTACTTCTTAAAGATCTTCTTTTTCCCTCTCACTGATCCATGTTTGTCTATGGAATTTGTTTTGCCCGTAGTACAAATTAATTTTATGTCATTATTTAGGGTCATTCATTATCCAATCATTTTGACCAACAGTCTAATGCTGACCATGTGCTTTACTTCCGAGACTAGAAAACTTTTGTAGCTAAATCCCCATCCTGTGTATTTTACCTTCAATGACTGATTCTTTCTCAAATTACTAGTAAGGTCAATTGGTTATATGGCCTCAATGAGTCACCTGCAACATAGAACAGAAACTGCCACCACACCACCCACTTTTTAACAAAGAGAAGGAAATGCCCACAGATACGTTGACTTGCATTTTTTCATCTACAGTTAATTTTTAAATTTTTGAACTATCAATATTTAATGACTGTTACATACAAATCTGAATCTGTTTTCATTCTGAAATACTAGAAAATATGGCAATGATGGGGTCTGCATTTGCGTGTGATAACCACAGGCTAAGGGCAGAGAGTGGGGCATTAGTGTAGCCTTCCCATTGTAATTATTATTAAACAAGTGCTGAAGATTTCATGAAGTAGAATTGGTGCCTTAACAAAATATCCATGACTCGAGAGTTATCTTATTACACTTGAATCCCTTATCAAAATCAAGAGAATAAAAGACAGACCCAAGTAGCTATGGGTTTTAAGAGAGAAGAAAACTCTTTTGAAGTACAAACTATTCTCTATATGTTTTATATGTAACCAAAGAATTTGTTTTGAATGAAAACCACTAAAAACACCATAATGGAAAAAATGAAATAAAATAAAACCCTGGTCATCTTCCTCACTGGCATTAGTTGTCAAGACCCCACAGATTTATTAGAGTATGACATCCTTAGTTGAAGTAGTAATTCTCTTCAATCATAGTGTAAGCAACCCCTACTTTATGAGACAGCTCTCATTAACCATGGATATCTGATTAAAGCACCAATTCTCAACATTAGCTCATAGCAGTATCACTTGTAGAGATTTAAAAATAATGATGCTTGGGTTCCACTCCCAGAGATTCTATTTTAATGGGTTCTGTGCTGTGTTCCAGTTACAAAGAATTTTTTTTTCAGCAGTTTGAGTGGGTGCTAATATTCAGCCAGGGTTGAGAAGCACTCTACCTGAGGGCAGTGTGAGATGCAAGCACTTAGATTAGGTTGAAAAGTTGTGAAGAAGTAGTGCTACATCCCTCTTTCTCGTCTTCTCCCTCAAGTTCCTTTAATGGATCAAGGACTTTTCCTGACCAGGGCCCTTTTTTTTTCTTTTTGCAGTTCTAACTGCCAAGGAGTCTTGTTGTACACATTATTTTGCATTTCAACCTGAGAGTCAAATCCTCCTGTAGAGGTTAACAACCACCATGAATAAAAAGGATGTGCGAGAAGGGTCATGCATGTACACATCGTTTTACGAATATTGTCCCTCAGGCAGAAATGAAGATAGAAAATGGCCTTTGCTTTGCTACTTGGTAACTATTACCATGAACTTATTTGGTTGATTACAGTTTAGCAAATGGGGGGGGGCATTTATGCTACTAAGATCAGATCACAATTCTGTAGTCTACATTCTAGACTGAACAGGAAATCCCTGAAGATTTAATAACTTTTCTGTAATATGATTGAACCAGATCATCTTTCTCACTCACGTTCCTGCTAGTTGTGGAGCAAATGACATGGATGGTCTTATAAGGCTTTTGCATGTACCTAGGCGTCTCTCACAGAGAAATTCTGCTAAATTGAATTGAATGAAAAGCTTCCCTGGAATAATTTTTTTTTATTTTCTTGTCTCAGCCTCACCTTTTTATACCTGATGGATATGGTCATTATAGGAAGTATTCTGCTATTCAGTTTAACTTTCAGTTCATTCTTTTTATATTAAGAAATCAAAGTCTAAAAAATAAATTACTTTCAAATTCACTATCTGACATATCTAATAATCTTTCTGTATATTTTTAAATACAATTTTAGAAATCCTTAAATTATTTCTTCAAGGATATTTCCATATTGCTCCTTCTGTACCATTTGTTGCTGTCTATAAAACATTCCTTTGGAATTTCAATAATATATGAAGTACATATCATATATATTTTATTCACTGTTTCATATGTATTTACTTTGTATATTTTTTCATCTATTTGATATTCAGTTTAATTTTGAGTTTATTCTTTTTATATTAAGAAATCAAACAAATTCTAAAAAATAGGTTACCCTCAAGTTCACTAGCTGACATATCTAATAATTTTTCTGTGTATTCCTTTTCAAATGAAGTTTTAAAAATCCTCAAACTATTTGTTTAAGGATATTTCCATATTACTTCTTATGTACCTTTGCTACTGTCTATAAGGTATTCCTTTGGCATTACAATAATGTATGAAATATATGTCATCTATATTATTCACAATTTAGTATGTATTTACTTCATGTATTATTTCATATATTCTTCATATATTATTTACTGTTTAATTTCCTTCCATTTTCTTTGCTACAATAAATGACCCTGTTCTGAGCACTTAGTGCATTGGTTAATCATGGTGACTTTAGCCTCATTTAGGTTACTCCTTAATCCAGAATAGGATTATAGGATCGAAAACTATGAGCACTTCTGTGAATACTGACAATCTCCAGAGTTAGTTTCATGTGGTCCAATGCAGAAATATACGTGTCTAGTGGCTTCGCGGAAACCTCATTAGAAAGGTCACTTTACTCTTTCCTATTTTTTACATTTGTATCTATTTTACCTCTATCATAGGTACATTAATCTTTCCCTGTTTAGATTTTTCTTTACTGATTATATAATTAAATTTGTTAGTTTTCTTTCTTTTTGATATTTCCTAGCACTTTCAAATTTACAATTTTTCTTCTAAGAGCTAACAAGTACTCAATTTTATTTTCTTTTAGTTTTTTCTTGTTTATTCATATATTTATTTCTTGGAATTTTTAAAAATGATTGTAGTAAACTACATAAAATGTGCATTTCACTAAATCTGTCCCCTCTGTTTTTAGGGAGAAGGACTATTTCCTAAGTGCTTATTCAATGGTCATTTACTCTGTTGCAGTAACTCATGTCTTTTCTTAAGTGAAAGCAATATTTTAAGGACCTATTTTGGTGCAATGAAATGCTTATAAACTTTAGTTTCCCCACTAGACATCTGTTGCCAATTCCTATTTGATCTTTATCATCTCAGTAATGTTTAATTAGAAATGCCATTCCTTTGCGGATCACTTGTTAGATACTAAAAATATTTGCTGCCATGATGAGTTTATATTTTTATTGTAACTTCTGATCTTCTCAGTAAGGCATTTGTTTGATCTTTACAATTATTTGTCTTGAATTTATTTATTTTACTGAACCACTTTTTGTTTTATTCCAGGGATCAAACCTAGAGCCTCATGCATGTTAAGTGCATACTGTATTACAGAGCTACACCACCAGGTCTAAAGCCTTTTATTAAAACTCTCTACTGATTACTCTGAATTACTGATATTTTGATATTTGAGTTGTTGACATTGCATTTGTCAAACTACCCAAAATATTACAATACTTTTGTGCCAAAATAACCATGGCAAGCATCATTTGCATTTTGTACAAATAGAAATAGTTTTAGCTGGGTATAATCACACATTCTATTGGAATACATGTTAACTACGTCAAAGAACTATCCATGTGTTTATGTTTTGAATGGCTTAATAAATTTTTGTGAATGTTTATTGAATCTCTTTTCCCTGTTAAAAACATAACCTTATCAGTTTCCTCAAGTTATATCTCAGATTTGCATTTGTATTTCAATAATTTTTTGATTTTTTCTCAATTTGTGAGATTCTTAATAGTACATGTTTGTGGCACAGGCCAATTCCATTCATCCTAGGGAGCTGGTACATGGATATCTTTTTACTTCCCTGTCTCCCTCCTCCCTGCACTCTTCCTCCATCTATTGATGGCCTTCTCATTTGTAAAAGACCTATGTCTAGATTTTCTGGAAGTTCCTTTGTATTTTAGAGCCTCTACTCCACCGAACACCAGTGCCATAATTTATACTTACAGTCTATATGGAAAGTATGTACAATCATTGAAAGGTATTTTTCTCTTAAAAAACAACCACGATTCTATTTGTTTCTACACATTGTCACTAAGAACAGAGGGCTATTTGAGATGTTCTCAGCATGAAACCAGGAGCACTAAGTGAAGGTTAATGAGGTTGTTTGTACATCTAATTTAAACATCAGTTTGAGACTACTAACATTTATCTGGTGCTTTTAGCAATTCAGAGAGAATCTAGTTGTCATAACTCTTTAATGATCAGTTGTCACTTCATTACAATGTCTATCCTAAATGTAGTATTTAACACTCTAAATTAAAGGAACTAATCTTTTTTTTTTTTTTTTTGTGGAACCAGTTGGAGGTTAGGTAGGACTTGTTATGACTTATAATGAAAGTTATTTTACACCTCAGCAAACAAAGTAATGGGGGGTTTTATGTAAGTAGTGGCATTGTGCTCTGTAATTGAACCTCAGAAATGTATCTTAAAACTACAGAAGCAGAAAAACAAACTAAACCCTCAATGAAAAAACTAAAAGCTAACAGTGTCTTTGCATAAGACCAATTCCCAGGTTTCAGGAATATGCAGACAAGAAGCCAATACTGAAGCACTGGAATCACGCATCAGCAATAGATTACATTCTCCCCTTAATGTCACACTCCGAGGACAACTGAAAAATATCCTAGAGTCAGGGCACATCATGACATAAGATTGACTGGAACTTTAGTAGGCTATCAGAGTTTCCCACCGAAAAGAATCCTGTCCTTTTCTAGTTCATACCTGGAGGTGTCAGAACATGTTCCAAAGTATCATAGAAACCACTTGAAGAAACAGGGTATAAAGTGAGATACATACATTTCACCATCTGAAATTTACTTGTAATCTGTTAAATGATTACTGTGTGCACTGAATAGTACAACTTCTCCAGACTATTTCTTTCCAAATACCTGCAACAATTTCTCTACTGTCCATTTTTTTATAATGTGCTGTATTCTTGGCAAAATTTTCATTTGTTTAATAAATTCTGTTAACATAAATATCTTCAGTGTAACATAATGTATAAGCGTGTCTTGTATTTCCTCAGAGACCAATGCAAGTTTGCTATTTAATGCAAGCAAAGTGTACATGTTCCAATATAGATTGGTAAGGACCAAATAAACTTAGTTAATAGACATAAGCAAAGGATTCTGGTCATCAGCACAGCCACATTTCACCCCAAAATAAAGTACTTGGCAAGATCCATCACAATAGTATTTTTCAAGCTAGATCTTCAGGATTTTTAAAAAATGCTTATGGTCTTAGTATAATTCTGAAATTATAGGCACAGTAGTAACACACTGAAGTTAAACATTTTGGTGAAAAATTGAATTTGAGTACTGAATTCATTGTTTCCATTTTCTTAGAATTGCAACAGTTCTGCAACCAATGTGGTAACATTTTAATTTATAGCTAACATTCATTATGAAAGTAATATGGCAGAGAT